>JAJIBD010007031.1:0-33578 GCA_021461705.1 Cryptotis parvus | reverse complement strand
TCCAAATTACCATGAATATTCTACCCACCCCTCTGAGAGAGCCCCCAAGGTAATGAGAGTATAGTGCCTGGACAGCAGAGCCGGGCAAGCTGTCCAATGTGTGTTCAATATGCCAAAACCAGTAACAAAAATGTTTATTTTCCTGACCCGAAAGAGCCCTTAATATGGCAGCAGTAAGAAAGGCGAACAAGCAGTGCCTGATAAAATTTCATGACCATCCTAGGCTGCCAAAACGAAGGACTAAAATGACAGTATTTTCAATGCAAGTACACTGGCATTGGAAGCATGTACTGAGAATCTGATGGTGCAAGTGCAAAAGATCAAGTACGACATCATTGGTCTGACTGAGACAAGGAAGTGTCCGTCACATCACGCTGTATTTGACACTGGAGAAGAATTGTTCCTTGGAGCATGGGACGAAAGAGGCATCGGTGGCGTTGGTGTCCTTGTCAACACGAACATGGCCATCAACATTGATTCATTTGAATGCCTAACAAACTGGATAGGGAATATTACACTTGAAGAGATGTGGCCACTGCCAGCAATTTTTATCTTCATTGTCTATGCACCAACATCCACATACAAGGAAGATGAAATTGAGAAATTCTACATGGAACTGGAGGAGTTCTATAAAAAGATCACACCTTCTACAAGATTATATTCGGTGATTTTAATGCCAAGATAGGACCAAGAAGATCGGCTGAAGAACTCCACATCGGGACCCATGGCCTAGAATGGAATGAACAGGGTGAGAGACTATCTGAGTTCATCATGTCCACCAAGACCATTCATGGGAACTCACAGTTCCAGAAAGCTGAAGCGAAACGTTGGACATGGGAATCTCCTGGTGGACAGTTCCACAATGAAATTGACCACATCATCTTCAATCGACAGTTTTGTCTGACCGATGTTACTGTCATCCCCAAATTCCAAACAGGATCGGACCACCATCTCCTTCGGGCAAAATTCTACTTCCCGCAATGGGGAGAAAGGGCTGCAAAGTTTAAGAAGAGAAGTACCACCATCTGGGAACTCTTTGGCACCATTGCAGCAACATGGGAAGATACCACCATTGACGACATCGATGAAGAATACAACCGACTGGTTCAAACCTTCCATGATTGTGTGAAGAATGCCGAGAGAGAGAAAGACACAAAAGGATGCCTGTCTTCAGAAACACTTCGAGCTCATTTGCCAACATGGCAAGGCGCTGGGCCTCAGGAGACTAAATTCTAACGTCCAAGCTTGCTAAACGGTACAGAGAAGCGATAAAAGAAGACCTCAAAGACCCATTCACTCTCAATGGAACAAACGTCTCTGAATGCAGCAGTTATGTGTACCTAGGTCGAGAAGTCAACATGATGAACGACCTAAAACCTGAGCTGCGCAGGAGTAAGAAAGCGGCATGGAATGCCTTCAAAGGCATCGAAGCAATAGCTAAAAGGACAAAGAACCTCCGGTTTCAGGCACATCTTTTTTTTTTAAGTATTTTATTATACCACCGTGAGATATACAAATAAAAAGATATACAATTAAAAAGTTCATGTTTGGGTTTTGGTCATACAGTGTTCCAGCACCCGTCCCTCCACCAGTGCCCATCTCCCACCACCAACATCCCCGGTTCCCTCCCCCTTCCCCAGCCCACCTCCATGGCAGGTTCTTTATTTCTTTCCCTTTCTCTCCTTTCTCTTTTCCTTCCCCTCCAGACTATGGATTACAGAACATACATTAAAAGGTTGTCATGTGTATCCCCCAGGCACATCTTTTTGACTCGACCGCTTCTCCCTGCATTAACATACGCCCAGAGACTTGGGCCCTACTAAAGCAGGATGAGAATGCTATTCGGATCTCCCAGAGAGTAATCGAAAGAGCTATGCTTGGAATATCACGCCTCACTCCAAGTGAGAGAAGGAATCCGGAGTTCCAACCTCCGTCGCTATTCCAGAATCAGGGACACTGTCTCATTTGTCAAGGCATCGAAAATCAGATGGGCTGGACATGTAATGCGATTTGGAGACAACCGCTGTTACCGACTGGATCCTACAGGATGTCAAAAGATCACGTGGCCGCCCACCTATAAGATGGTCAGACTTCCTTGTCAAGACCCTGAAGGAACAGTTTGAGGCTCTTCATATTCCTGAATCAACCAGATGCCATTGGACTACACTGGCATATGATAGAGTCCAATGGAAATGTTACTGGCACCCGCTCGAGCAAATCGATGAATAAGGGGATTCAAGTGATCAAGTGATATATATATATATATATATATATATATATATATATATATATATTGTTACTGGTTTTGGCATATTGAACACACATTGGACAGCTTGCCAGGCTCTGCTGTCCAGGCACTACACACTCTCTCTCTCTCTCTCTCTCTCTCTCTATATATATATATATATATATATATATAACTTGATATATATATCAAGTGATCAAGTGATATATATATATTGTGAGCTGGTTTTGGCATATCGAACACACATTGGACAGCTTGCCAGGCTCTGCTGTCCAGGCACTATACTCTCATTTATATATATATATATATATATATATATATATATATATATATATGAGAGTATATATATATACATATATATATATAAATGAGAGTATAGTATGAGAGTATATATATACTCTCATTTATATATATATATATGAGAGTGTAGTGCCTGGACAGCAGACGTGTCCAATGTGTGTTCGATATGCCAAAACCAGTAACTATATATATATCACTTGATCACTTGATTTATATATATGAGAGTGTGTATATATATATATACTCTCATATATATATAAAAATGAGAGTATAGTGCCTGGACAGCAGAGCCTGGCAAGCTGTCCAATGTGTGTTCGATATGCCAAAACCAGTAACAATATATATATACATTATATATATCTATGTATACATATATACATATGTATACATATATATGTCATATGTATATATATGTATATATATAGTGGTACAGAGAGAGTGTAGCAACTCTGCCCTGTGTATCTGAGTCATATGTATACATATATATGTATACATATGACTCAGATATATATGTATATGTATACATATATATATGTATACATATGACTCAGATACACAGGGCAGAGTTGCTACACTCCTCTCTCTGTACCAAGCTGTACCAAGCTGATCATGAGGCTCCCAGGAGCGAAAGTGGGTTCTAGCCATCCAATCAGACCCTCAAGAAGCCCCACTCCATGAGGGCCACCATTTTCAACATCTGGACTCCACAGCTCATCAGAGCTCCACCCAGCAGAAAAGCGATCTTTCCCCATTTCATGCTGCTGCTTTGCAGCCATATGTTTCATTAATAAATGCAAAAAATGGGAGGCTACTATAAGAGTATCCCACCCGCATGGCAGAGCCTGGAAAGCTCCCTGTGTCATATTTGATATGCCAAATACCAGTAACAATTATAGACCTCATTCCCATGACCTGAACAAATGATTTGAGGCTCTTCATGTTCCTGGTGAGCAGATGCTCTTGGACTACACCAGCATGTGACAGGACATATGAGGATGTTACTGGTGCCCACTTGAGCACAACGATGAACAACGGGAAGACAAATGATACAAGTGATATATATATACATATATTTGTATATATATGTGTTTATATATTTATATTATAATTTATAATAATGCTAATGTTTATGGAATACAAAATTACTACACCTCCTCCATTGTCTCCCTGATGGTCAGGGCTTACCTCTAGCTCTGCACCCAGAGATCACTCCTGGTGGGGCCCAGGGACCTGGTCTGCCCTATCTGCTGTGCTGTTCTCTCTATCTAGCCCATTTGCTGTCCTTTTGACTCTTCTAGTCAGTCCCATCACACTTTCCCTACATTCCAACTTGGTACCTTTAGCTTTATTGTCAAAAACTCTTATTTTTGAAAAACATATGCATCCTTAGGATCACTGCAGTGGTCTTTAAAATAGCCAAGAGCAACCTAGGTGCCAAACAGCCTAGATGCCTATTGAGAAATGACTGGTTAAAGAGATGGTATAAATACATAATGGAATATTACTCAACTTACAGAAAAAAAAACTGACAAATTCTGACATGGCAGTTATCTGTAAGATATTACACTAAGTAAAATGTGAGATCAAGAAAAACAAAGACCATTATTTTATTCATATTTGGGAAATAAATGAAACAACAACTATAAATACAAAATAAGATAACCAGATGGGAAAGTGCCAGGGGTATGTAGAAATGAGGTTGAAGGAGTCAACAGTAGGGCAAACATAATACAGTATATATATATATTTTTGACATATAAAATCAATATTATACACTTAAATCAAATTTACCTTAATACAATTTTTAAAACAAAATTAGGAGTCAATAAAACTGTCTACTTCCTTTATGACCTATGTTATGCTACTTGGAACACTTTTGTATGAAGCAAATAGCTTTGAGGCAAGACAGTCTTTATAAATCAGATTTAAAATGCACAAATAGGGGGCCAGAGCGATAGCACAGTGGGTAGGGTGTTTGCTTTGCATGCGGCCAACCTGGGTTCGATTCCCTGGCATCCCATCTAGTCACCTGAGTACTGCCAGGAGAAAATCCTGAGTGCAGAGCCAGGAGTAACCCCTGAGCATTGCCAGGTGTGACCCAAAAAGAAAAAACAATGCATGAATAATGGAAATGGTTTGTTTGGATATTTTTATACTAACAGATTTTATTGAACAAAATCATAGAACTATTAATACAAAACTGGGGCTTTAACTGTTAACTAAATTAAGAGAATCATTTTTCCCAAATGACATCAAATGGAAGGCAAGTTGCACTTGTGGGAATGTAATGTAGAGAAAACATTTTTTATGTTAGAACATCAATGTTTACATCTTAAAAAATGGATAAAACCCAGAGCCATATAAAAATTGTAAACTTAAGAGACACTCACTTTATCTCAACTGTGAAATATTACAAAAGGTAAGAATCCAAACTTTCTTGTGAGTGATAATTATTAAAAGAATGTTCTGTAAGATTTAGTAACAAAATGTGATTTGATAAAATTGGAAACTATATTTCTAATTTTAATATTTTCCAATTTCTTATTTTACTATTGGGTTTAAAATTGTCATCCCTCTAGTTTCAGGTTTTGACTTAAATAAAATAGACTTATAAAATGTTTAGATTAAGTACAGAAGGTAAAATATTTGCTTTGCATGTGGCCCACCTGGGTTTGTTCTCTGACACTACATATTGTTCCCTGAAGCAAAGTTAGGAGTGATCCTTGACCACAGAGCCAGAACCAAGTCCTCAGCACATCTGGGTGTGGTCTAAAACAAAACACAATGAAAGGTAAATAAATCATAGTCTCAATAATCAGAGGCCGGAGCTATAGTCCAGTGGGTAGGGCATTTGCCTTGCGCAGCCGACCTGGATTCGATCCCCGGCATCCCATATGGTCCCCTGAGCACCGCCAGGAGTAATTCCCTGAGTGCAGAGCCAGGAGTAACCCCTGAGCATTGCCGGGTGTGACCCAAAAAGCAAAAAAAAAAAAATCAAAAGTGAAGTAAGGGAACATTTTTCACGGAAAAAAAGAAATTAAATCTGATTTCTAAAGACTGTCTTGCCTCAATACTATTTGCTTCATACCAAAGCATCACTATCAAATTTCCCTGTTGTGTATTTTTATTTCTTTATTCAATTGTAGAGTCAGTGCAATATTACACCAGGTAGTGTGTTTGCCTTGCACATAGTCAATCCAGGTTTAATCTCTGATTCCCCTATATTGGTCCCCAAGCCCATCAGGAATTATCCCTGAGCACAGAGTCAGAAGTAAGTCCTAATGGGGTTGGTGCAATAGTTCAGTGGGTACTGCACAAGGCCAACCCAAGATTCATCCTCAGCATCCCATATGGTACCCAGAGCACCTGAGTTTAGAACTAGATGTAACCCCTGAGCATCACCAGGTGTGGTCCAAGACAAAAATATATAAAAATTAAAAACAAGTGTGCCCTGAGCACCGCCAGGTATGGCCCAAAACACAAATACAAATTAAAAAAATTTAAAGTAGTTTACTGATAAATTCATGGAAGAGAAAAGCAAATATCATTCATTACTTCTAAAACACCACAAGATAACAAACAATATAAAATAAATTATTGTAGACCTGTGCAGGGACAGGCTTGGGGGTTGCTGAGAAAGTAGAAAGAATGGTGTAGAAAGTGAGAGTCATGATGAGATTAGTGTTAGATTATTAAATACCTGTAACAAATCATCAGGACAACTTTGTAAACCATGGTGTTTAAATTAAGTGTGTATGTGTATGTGTGGGGGGGAAAGCACCACAAAAGTCAGGTAACTAGCTCAAAGGGTTGGAGCACATGATTTTCTCCATTTGAGAGCCAAAGATTCTATCCCTGGCATTGCATTGCATTGCATCTAGATGCATTGCATTCCATCTACCAAGTACTTCCAAGAGTGGTTACCTCCAAGAGAGATTAGCATTGGGAGAAACCACTGATTATTTGAAGGAGCCCAATGTGACCTTTCAAAGACAAAACTGTGCCTCGAAAACCAAGTACCTCAGAATCAGCTTAACAAAGGACATAAAGGACCTAAACAAAGAAAACTACAAAACACTACTTCAAGAAATCACAGAGTACATGAGGAAATGAAGACACAATCCCTGCTCGTGGATTGGGAGAATTAAAATAGTCAAACTGGCAATACACATCAAAGCATTATATGGATTCAATGTGGTCCCTATCAGAATACCCATTACAATTTTCAAAAAATTGATCAAATACTCCTGAAATTCATATGGAATAACCCCCAATGAACAACTAAAGTAAGCCTTGGGAAAAAAGAAGATGGGAGGCATCATCTTCTTCAACTTCAAACTGTACTACTGTGTTTAGCAATAGTAATTAAAACAATGTGGTATTGGAATAAAGACAGAACTGTAGACCTATGGAGTAGAGTTGAATATCCTGATACACACTCTTGAATATACGATCATTTAATTTTTGACAAAGTAGCAAAAAAGATGAAGTGGAGCAAGGTAAGCCTCTTAACAAGTGGTAGTACTGAGAAATCTAGATAGCTACATGTAAGCAAATGAACTCAGACCTCTTTCTAATGCCATTCACAAGTCACATCAAAATTAATCAAAGATCTCAACATCAGACCTGACCTGAATCCTTAAAGGTACATAGAAGAAAACATAAGGTAAATACTCCATGACATGGAAGGTAAAGGCATTTTCAAAGACGAAACACCACTGACCAACCAAGTAAAAGCAAGATAAACAAATGGTGCTACAGAAACTAAGAAACTTCTTTCTGCACCTCAAAAGAAGTGGTGACCAAGCTACAAATTTATGGACATTCTCATAGACTGAGAAAGAATATTTACCCAAGCCCCATCTTATAAGGGACTAATATCCAAATATATAAGGCACTGGTAGAACTTTACAAAATAAAATATATCCAACCCCATCAAAAATCGGGGAGAATAAATGAACAGAAACTTCTTCAAAGAAAAAAATTCAAGTGAACAAAAAGCTTATGAAAAAATGCTTTCATCACTAATTATCAGGATATGCAAATCAAAACAACAATAAAATAACTCACACCACAGAGACTGATACACATCCAACAAAATAAGAACAGTGTTGGCGTGGATTGTGGGAGGAACAGACTTTCATTCATTGCTGGTGGGAATGCTGACTGGTCAAGCCTTTATAGAAAGCAATACGGACATTCCTCCAAAACATAGAAATTGAGCTCCTATTTGATCCAGCAATACCAATTCTTGGAATACACCCTGGAGACCCAAAACACATAGCAGAAGCACCATCTGCAATTCTATGTTCATTGCAGCACTATTAACAATAGCCAGAATCTGGCAACAACTGAGTGCCCTAGAACAAACAACTGGATAAAGGAACTATGGTCATCTATCCAATGGAATAACATGCATCTATTAGGAAAAATGCTGTCATGAAATTTGCCTATAAATTGATGGAAATGGAGCGTATCATTCTGAGTGAAATGAGTCAAAAGGAGAAGGATAGATACAGAATGACTGTATTCATTTGTGGGATTTTAAAAAACGTGAGACTAATATTCAAGGACGGGGAAAATGCGGGTCAGGAGAACTTGTCAATGTTTAGAATATACCACATATGTTGGGGGTGGAGGGTAGGTAAGATAGAGAAGGGACCAGCTTGACAATAATACAAATCTTATGCTAGACTAGATCTGAGTATTGAAAGTAGGTAAAGGGATATACATGATAACCCTTCAGTGTCTGTATTGCAAACCACAATGGGCAACATGGGGGGTGGAGAGAGAGAGAGAATGAGGGAGAGAAATACAGAGAGACAGAGAGAAGAAAATTCTCTCTGCATACAGGCAGGTTGTGGCAGGGGGTGGGTGGGAGGGAAAAGGGGCATATTGGTTCTGGGAAAGGTGCATTGGTGAATGGATGGGTGTTGAAACTTTGTATGACTGAAACTCAATCATTAACAGCTTTGTAATGTTTTATCTTACAGTGATTCAATTAGAAAATTAAATTCCTGATTTTTAATATTCATAAAGTGGTACTTAGTTTAATCTAAAAGACATTTGGGGAAGTGTAATTAACCATGACTTTATACATTTGATTACTATTTCATTTATATTTTTTAATTTGAGAAACCATAATATATAATGTTAATATTAGTGTTTCTTGCATACAAAACTCCACCACTACACCCTCTTCCTACTATCAACCATTTTCAACTTACAATTTCCATACTACATGTAGGATTAAGCACACCATGGGGACTATTAATAAACCCAGCCAGAAGTGTGGGCACACCAGGATCACACTAGCCTGCAAGAAACAAAAAATTAAGTCTTTAAATAACAAGTTTTCAGTTTATTAATGTTAAATAGAAAATGCAGTTTTTAGCTTATAGCCCAACCCTCCCAATCTCTTCCTAGAGATTCTAGGTATCTCTAGATACCTAGAGATACCAGATGAACCCAGTCACCTGAATTTGAAATTACTGTATCTGCATAGTAACAAATGATCTGAATTTAGTGATAGCTAACTTAATAGTACACTGCACAAACAGTCAAATTGTATTTTGATAAAATAAATGTTCATCCTGCAATTAAATGATTATTTAATAATATGAAGCCAGCAATAAACTTTGTGGAATTGCTAGATATTATATGTAAAATTGTATTTGTTCTTAGGAGATCATGTTGTCAGGCTGATCTCTAGGCTCTATGTTCCAGAACACTCCTGGCAGTGCTTGGAGAACCGTATGCAATGCTGGGAATAAAACCAGGATAGGGATTTATTGCCTATACTACCTCTTTGACCCAAGTTACACCATCATATTACCATGGGAGAATTCACTTTTCTTCTTGTCTATCAAACAAATCAGTGACTAACTGTACTTATTTGATGCTCCTTATTCTACATATTTTTTTTCATTTTTTAAATTTATTTTTAAATATTTTTATACCACTGTGAGATATACAATTACAAAGATGTTCATGTTTGGTTATTTTACATATATATTTTTACAATACAAAGATATGAAAAGTCATATTTGGTTTTGGTCATACAGTGTCCAGCCCCCGCCCCTCCCCCCTCCATGGCGGTTCTTTATTTCTTTCTGTTTTCCTTCCCCCCGACTTGATTAAGTTTGGGGGTCATTATCTTTTATACTGAGATATTGACAAAAAAAAATTCTAGCTGAGGATGACTGTACCTCCAGAGGTAATCAGTTGCTTGAAACAGCAAAGGCACTGAAAACATTGCCATGGTATGCAAAACAACAAATTTAGAACCATATCACTTCTATCTGACTAACATATTCAAGGAATCAATAATACTATGAATCATTTCAGTCATATACCAGGTAACTAGAAATTAATATGTAGCTCATTGGGCCGGAGGCGATAGTCGAGCAGGTAGGGTGTTTGCCTTGCATGCGGCCGGACTCAGGTTCAATCCCGGCATCCCATATGATCCCTGAGCACTGCCAGGAGTAATTCCTGAGTGCAGAGCCAGGAGTAACCCCTGAGCATTGCTGGGTGTGACCCAAAATGCAAAAAAAAAAAGAAAAAAAAAAAATATGCAGCTCAAAGTCAAGTCAAAATCATTGAGGCTAGCCAATGCTAGATTAGTCACTCTGCATTGCTTTCCTTTTCCCTGCTGTACCCAGTAAAATGCTCAGGGAACCATATGGGATGCTGGGGATTGAACCCGGGTTGGCTGCATGCAAGACAAATGCCCTACCTGCTGTGCTATCGCTCCAGCCCCTCCACTGTACTATCTTGCCATGATTCTTGTCCATGATTCTTGTCCCACAGAATAAATAGAAGGTAAATAACAGCTACTCACATGATTCTTGCATATAGCCCAGATAGTACTGGTCTATGCACATTTGAAAATAACTAATCTGAGTTTAAATGTAGGGAGGAATATTTTTCTCTTTGTAGTTATTGTTGTTACAGTGTAGGAGACCTAACGAGGGTCTGTGTGTAAGGTGTGCTGTCTACACTGCATTCCCTCCTCCTCTTGACACAGTGTATAGGGCAGCTTCTGGCAGTCCTCATGGTACCATGTATTACTGGGGATTCACTGCCAGATGGAAACCTACACACCAGCCCTTTGAGCTATTGCCCAGTCCCTAATAGCAGTGATTTTATTTGATGGGGTAGGTTTTGGGCCACATGGCAGAGCCTGGCAAGGTACCCATGTTTTATTTGATATGCCAAAAACTAGTAACAATTATGGACCTCAATTCCATGACCTGAAGAATGGTTTGAGGTTCTTCCTGTTCCTGGAACAAGCAGATGCCCTTGGGCTACACTTGCTTGCGACAGGACATGTAGAGATGTTACTGGTGCCCTCCTGAGCAAATCGGTGAACAACGGGAAGACAGTGATACAGTGATACAGTGATACCCAGTAAAAATGGCCTAAGAGCTCTGCCTGCTCCTGTATTGGCCCCTTGTCACACTGGTATCTTTACCACATGGTTCTCCATTTTGTTTAATGCTTTCTATTTCAAGAACTTACCAGTATAATTAATTTTGCTTAAAGCAATCAAAAGTCTGTACCTATCTATAAATATGTTAGATGCAATGATTTAGGTATTTTTTCATTCAAAAGACAACATATGAAAGTATTTATATAAAAAAGAATATTCCAAGCTGACACTCTGGTTGTAGTTGTGGGGCTGTGGATGTGGGATTGTGGGAGTATGACACTCTGGTTGTGGGTGTGGGGTTCATAAATAAATTTTATATCTACGTATGAAACTATGTTAATCATAGAACCTCAATAATCACTGACAGAAGTGAAGCAATATTCAAAAGATAAAAGTGATACATTAGCTTTAAGGACAACCATATGCTGAAAATTATGTGGAAAAATATTACATGCAATTGTTATTCAAAGAAAGCAGGAGTGCTTATTTGTAGATAAAATAAACATTCAAAATGGGGCACTGGTGGAGGGATGGGTGCTGGAATACTGTATTACCAAGAACCAATTGTGAACACCTTTGTAATTATATGTCTCACGGTGGTATAATAAACAATTAAAAAAATAAACATTCAGTTAAAATTTGTCCAAAAAGGCAAGGAGGTCACCATATAATGTGTTGAAGCGTCATTTAATCAAGATAATGTTGCACTTATCTTTAGAGCACTGATTTTTTGTTTTCTTGTTTGGGACTACACCCAACAGTGCTCAGGGCTTTCTCCTAACTCTGTGCTCTGGGATCACTCTGGCAAGACTTTAGGGACCATATATGGTGTTGAGGATTGAACTTGGATCAGCTTCATGCAAGGCAAGTGCTTACCAACTGTACTATCACTCTAACCCCTGGAGCACATACACATAAATTTTACGTGAAATATTAACAAAACTGAGGAAGAAATTCTCAGCAAAGCAAAAACAGTAGAGAACTTTAATATATGCTTTTAGCAATCAATAGATCAACCAGATTCATCCACATAATAGCAAATTCATAGAAAGAATAACTGAGGAATGTTTAAAACACGATCACGATCACGATCTTCCCGTTAATCATCTATTTGCTAGAGCGGGCACCAGTAATATCTCAATATGCCTGTCAATGCTGTAGAGCCAAGGGCCGGCTTGGTACAGGAACATAAAGCCTTAAACCATTATATTAGGTCATGAGATGATCTAATATAATTGTTACTGGCTTTGGCATATCAAATACAACAGAGCAGCTTGCTAGGCTTGCCGTGCGGAGGCATACTCTAAAACACCTCCAAATAAAGCCTTTATTGATGAACCGCTTAGGCTGTATGGGCTGGTCGGCTGGGTGGAGTTCTGATGAGAGGGAAGTCCAATGTGGAAAATGGCGGCGCCCATGGAGTGGGTGGGGGTCGTCTGGCTTGTTGTGAGGTCTGCCGGGTGGTGGGCCGGGCTGGAACCCACCATGCCTCCGACTGCCTCATGAACGGCTGGGCACAGGGAGAGCAAGGAACCGCCTGCCCCATGTCTGAGAGTCTCTGGACCAGCATACCTGGGCCGGTTGAGGAAGAAACTGCTCCAGGGTGGGTGTCGGTGATCCGGTGTGATGGGCTTAAAAACAAGTTTCTGGAAATAGTTTATGTGTCCTACATAATCCCAACAAGCACCCAACATACACATCATGCAAGGGTCAGACAAAAAAGAGAGATGGGGGAGCAGGTCATATATCTGAAGTGATAATGGTTCAAAACTTCCCAGCTGCTATGAAAGACATGAGCATTAAAAAAAAAACTCAGTGAACTCCCAAGTAGTGTTGTGAAAGGCCCACATTGTGATAAATTAACTTCTGAAAGTCAATAAGAGTCATTCTGTGTCTGTCCCTCTCCTAACTTCACTCTGCATATTCTCCGGGTCTATCCATGGAAGAGCAAAGTGCATAACTTCATCTTTTCTATGGCTGAATAATATTCCACTGTGTATACATACCATAGTTTGTTTACCCAGTTAACTGTTCTTGGACACTTTGGCTCTATATTGCTATTAATAATAGTGATACAATGAACATGATAGCAAATGTGTTTTCAGTTATACAGTGTTCATCTCCCATCCCTCCATCAGTGCACCCTTCACAATACCAATGTCCCCAGATTTCCTCCCCTTCCCCAGCCTACCTCTATGGCAGGCATTCCCACCCTCATCTCTTCACCCCCTCACCACCCTGCTTCTCTTACACATTGTGTCTTGCAATACTTACATTTAGGGGTTATTGTGTATATCCCTTGCCTATATTCAATGCTCAGTTCTAGTCTGGCTTTACCATTTCCAACAATTATTAGCATGCTGGTCCCTTCTGTCTTACCTAACTTCTGTCTCCCACACATTTGTGGTAGATTCTGACCAGTGATAAGTCCCCCTAGTCCATGTTTTGCGTGGCCTTGGATATTAGTATCATACTATTTTTTAATATCCCACAAATGAATGCAGCCATTCTATATTTGTCCTTTACCCTCTGGCTAATTTCACTCAGTATGATCCTCTCCATGTCCATCCATTTATAGGCAAATTTCATAGCTTTGTTTTTCCTAATAGCTACATAGTATGCCACTATATTATAGTTTCTTTATCCAGTTGCCTGTTCTTGGGCATTCAGGCTGATTCTGTCTTCTGGCTATTGTGAATAGTGCTGCTTTGAACATAGAAGTGTAGATGGTGTTTCTGCTGTGTGTTTTTGGGCTCCCAGGGTATATTTCCAGGAGTAGTATTGCTGGGTCAAATGTACCAGTTAGCATTTCCACCAATAATGAATGAGAGTCCATTTCTCCCGCATTCACACCAGCACTGGCTGCTCTTGATCTCGTCAAATATATCTTAAACTGTCTCTCTTTGCCTCCTCTGCCTCGCATATAGAGGCACCTGACTTCAGAAAGAACACAAAATCTTCAGTTTGTTCTTTGCTGCTGGTTCTCTAGGGCAATTTTATTCAGATTTAATTATATATACAATTACAAAACTATTCATGATTGGGTTTCAGCATATAGTGTTCCAGCACCCATCTACCACCAGCAGTGCACCCTTCCCAACACCAATGTCCCCAGATTCCCTCCACCTTTCCATCAGCCTGAATTTCTTATTATTTTAGGTTGGGGTCATACATGGCAATGCTCACGGGTCACTCCTGACTCTGCATGCAGGAATTATTCCAGACAGTGGAATAATTCGGAGAGCATATGGGATGCCTGGGATTGCATCTGAGTGGTGAGAGTGCAGGACAAGCACCCTACTCATTGAACTAACTTAAGGCCATGTAGGGAAATTTTTAAACTGAGTGCACAGGATTTCTATTTTTTAAAAAATTTTATTATACCACTACGAGATAGACAATTACAAAGCTGTTCATGATTGTATTTCAGTCATATAATGTTGCAGTACTCATCCCTCTGCCAGGGCACATTTCCCACCACTACTGTCCTCAGTTTCCCTTACAATCCCTGTCTGACTCTATGGCAGGCACTTTAATTTTTTTTCTTCTTTGGCACATTGTAATTTGCAATACATACATTCAGGAATTATCATTCATATCCCTTCATCTATTTTCAATACTCAGTTCTAGTTTAGCATTACCATTTCCAACTATTATTGACTGATTCCTTCTCAATCTTACCTAAAATCTGTCCCCACCCCCACATACTTGTGGTAGATTCCAGCCCTTGAAAGTTCCTCCTGGACCCTGTTTAGCCTAGACTTGGATATTAGTCTCATAATATTATTTTTATATCCCACAGATGGATGCAATTATTTTATATCTGTCCTTTACTTCTAATTTTACTTAACATGATAATCTCCACGTCCATCCATTTTAAGGCAAATTTCCTAACTTAATTTTTCCAAAGAGCTACATAGTATTCCATTGTATAGAATTTCATAGAATACTATACTGGATCAAATGGGAGTTCAATTTTTAATTTGAGAGGAATGGTCATATATTTTCCAAAAAGGCTAGACCAGTCAATATTCCCACCAACAATGGATGAGAGACCCTTTGTCCTTGCATTCAAGCCAGCACTTGTTGTTCTTTCTCTTTTCAACGTGTGTCAGTCTCTGTGGTGTAAGATAATATTTCATTGATGTTTTGATTTGCATCTCCCTAATGATTAATGAGGGATAGCATTTTTTCATATGTCTTTTGTCCATTCAAATTTCATCTTTGAGGAAGATTCTGTTCATTTATTCTCCCCATTTTTCAATGGGGCTAGATTATTTTTTCTTGTAAAGTTCTACCAGTGCCTTGTATACCTTGAATATTAACCCATTATCAGATGGGTACTGGGTAAATATTCTTTCCTAAGATGTCTTTCAATCTTGGTTATAATTTCTTTTTATATGCAAAAGTTTTTCAGTTTCATATCGTCCCATTTTTTTATTTTTGCTTCCACTTGGTTGTCAGTGGTGTTTAATCTTCGAAGATGCCTTTAGCTTCAATGTTCTGGAGGATTTTGTATATGTTTTATGAAATATACCTTATAGATTCAGGTCTGATGTCAAGATCTTTAATCCATTTTGAACTGACTTTTTGTGTATGCCATTAGAAATAATTCTAAGTTCATTTTTTTTGCATGTAGCTGCCCAGTTTCCCTAGTATCACTTGTTGAAGATCATATTTTTGATAGTGTATGTCCAGATATTCAACTCCATTCCAAGGTCTGTCTTTATTTCAGTACCATGATGTTTTAATTACTACTGCTTCGTAGTACAGTTTGAAGGTGGGGAAGGTAATGTCTACCATCTTATATTTCCCAAGGATGGCTTTAGCTACTCATGAGGGTTTATTTTTCCATATAAATTTGAGAATTGTTTGCTCAATTTCTTTGATAAATGTCATAGGTATACTTATGTATATTTCTTTAGGGTGTATTGCCATTTTGACAATGCTAGTTCTCCCAATTCATGAGCAGAGAATTTGTCTCCATTTCATCTTGTCCTCTTTAATTTCCTGAAGCAACATTTTGTAGTGTGCTTTATGCAGGTTCTTCACATTCTTAGTTAGACTGATTCCTAGGTATTGGATTTTCTGTAGCACAATTGTGAATGGGATTTGTTATTTGATATTGGAAAGCCATGGACTTTGGGTATTGATTTTTTAACCTGCCACTTTAATATACAAATCTGCTGTTTCCAGGAGATTATTGGTACAGACTTTAGGGTTCTCTAGGTATGCTATCATGTCATCTGCAAATGGTGATATCTTTACTTCTTTTCCTATCTGGATGCCCTTAATGTCTTCTACTTCCTGATGGCAAGTACTTCCAGTATTATATTGAATAGAAGTGATGAGAGTGGGCAACCTTGTCTTGTCCCTATCTTAGAGGGAAGGCTTTTATTTTCCCCATTCAGAATAATGCTTGCCGTGGGCTTGTGTTAGATGACTTTGTCTACATTGAAAAAGTTCATTCAATTCTCATTTTATAGAGAGTTTTTATCATGAGCTGGTATTAGATCTTATCAAATGCTTTCTCTGCATCTATTGAGAATATACTATGGTTTTTAATTTTTTTATTGATGTAGTGTATTATGTTGATTGACTTGCGAATGTTGAACCATCCTTGCATCCCAGGGAGGAATTGTACTTGGTCATGTTGCATGATCTTCATGATGAGTCTTTGGATTCTATTTTCTAGTATTTTGTTGAAGATCTTTGCATCTGTGTTCATCAGGGATATTGGTCTGTAATTTTCTTTTTTTGCGATGTTTCTGTCTGCTTTGGGTATCAGGGTATATGTGCCTTGTAGAAACTGAAAATGTTTATGTTTTTCTGTTTTCTGGAAAAACTTGAAAAGGATTGGCAGTAGTTTTCATTAAAGGTTTGGGTGAATTCTCTAGTGAATTCATCTGGGCCTGGGCTTGGTGTTTGCAAAGACTTTCTACATAAGTTTGTTGTGCTTTTTGGAGTTTGTCTTGTCTTACAGTAGCTCCCTCAGCCCTTTTTAATATTGATTTTTAATTTATGAAGTTCCCAAACTGTTGTCTATGAGACATTCAAATCTGAGACTGTCAAATATGAATGAGATCTAGTCAGGTAAAGAATTCTTGGCCTCCATTTCATTTAGTTTTTTCACTATATCCCACCAATATTCGGACTCCGTGGGTTTCATCAATAGGCCTGCTGTAGATCGAGGGGCTGCTCCTTTGTATGAAATTTCCTTCTTTGATCTTGCCACCTGCAGCATTGTGTCTATCTGTGATATTCATCATTCTGACTAGCATATGTCTGAAACTTTTTATTAGAGACTGTTTTATCTGGTACCCATCAGTCTTCTTGGATAAGGATGCCTGCATTCATTAACTGTGGAAACTTCTTAGAAATGATGTCTTTGACTATTGTTACCTCTAAATTAGGGTTGCCCTCCTATTCCTCTGGGACTCTGATGATTCTTACGTTGTTTTCTTGAATTCATCCCAATGTTCTCTAGTCCACTGCTGAGCTATTTTTGGGTCTTTTTTCACCTGCAATATTTTTTCTGAGTGCTTTCTGCAGCTCATCCTTATTCTCACTGATTCTGTCTTTAGCTTCTGTCATTCTACTGTTTAGGTCATCAATTACATTTTTTATGCCATCTACTGAGTTTTAATTAATGATACTTCTTTTTGTAGTTTTCTTATTTCTGCTGTCATTTCCTCCTGCATTTTATATATCCTCCTGTGTTTTATTGGATAACCATTCCATTGTTTCTTTGAGCTCACCATTTCCTAAGCTCACCTTGCCTACACAGGGTTTCTTTGAGGCCATTATCTGTCCAGTAATAAAACTCAATAGGGGGCAGGAGCGGTAGTCCAGTGGGTGGGGCGTTTGCCTTGCACGCGGCCAGCCCATGCCGGCCTGAGTTCGATCCTTGGCATCCCATATGGTCCCCTGAGCACTGCCAGGAGTATTTCCTTAGTGCAGAATAGGAGAGACCCCTGAACATTGCCGGGTGTGACCCAAAAAAGCAAAAAGAAAAACAAAAACCCTCAATAGTTTTCTGAATCCCTCAGAACTTTTCTCTGATCTTAGGAAAATCTTTTCTATTATTTTCAGTTCTAGCTCACACTGTCTCTGAATTTTCCTAATGAAGCTGGTTGCTTTCTGAAGATCCCCAACTGTCTGCCACAAACTCTACTGAGCAACTTAGGGCTTGAATACCTCATTTGGTAACAACTGGGTTTGGACCAAAGTTACTTTTAGTCATTCAAAAGTGTAACTCTGTGATTTATGTGATAAGATTGTAGGTTTAACGCCCTATAATATATATAAAAAGAAGTAGAACTTACCAGTATGTGAATAAGAATATATATGGCCTCTGAGTTTTAACAGGGAAAACAAGAGATTTTGCATAATTTTAAAATACTTAGAAGCTAAAGTTTCTGCAAGTCTGAGAATTGTGTATTTTAACTACACAATTTGTACACAAATTTTTTCTCAATTAATACATGTATTATTAAGTACCAAATAATTTAAGCAAAGAGTACATTGCATTAAGATGTTATAATATTAGCTATTTTAGATACCTTGCAAATTATTATGTTTTATCAGTAACATACAAAAGATAAGACATTTGAAAGATGGGTAGCATGAACAGTTTGACAAGAATTAAGTTGATATACAAATTTTTTTTCTAATTGATTTGACTTTTATCTCATCCAAATTTTTTGAAAGTAGGTAACAACAACTTTACTCTTAATAAACATACATTTTCATGGGAAATACATACTCACGAATGACAGCAAAACTAACCTGTCTTGTCATATCAGGAGCAATTGGAATGTTGGGCCAGATGTAAGAGTAAATTACAAAAAACACAAACCAAACTATTATGCTTCCCCAAAGTGCGAAATGAGTAAACTGCAGAAAGAAAAACATAGACTTTATTTTTTGTGTTTTGGGACCTGACCCAGTGGTGCTCAGGGCTTACTTCTAACTCATTACTCAGGGATTGCTCCAGGCAGAATTGGTATGGAGGAGGTTGGGGAGGCATGGTCTCTAGTGTCAGGGTTCAAAACTGGCATTCCTGCATTCAAAACATGTATTCCAGCTCAGAGAATTATCTCTTCAATCCCTAAGATTTTTTATGTGTCTTTGTTGGAGATGGCAAAAACGCACTGTTTCTACTTTGAGAGTTATTTTGTTACCCTGTCTCTTCCCTAGTTCAGTCTTTGTACCTAAATTGTGTGTTTTCCAACACAATCTTCTTACCCTTTCCCAAGCAGCACTGGGCTCTTTTGCAATCCTTGCCATGAGACAGAGAAACTAAAGCAAGAACCAGCTACCACTCTCCTTTTACAGATCTCAAGCTCATTCTTAAACCCCTTGTTGGAGGAAAAGAGCTTGGTACCTCTACCTTATATGCCAGAAGAAATATCTCTGCATTTTGCTAAATCTGCTATATGAAGCATGACTTAGTTATAAATGGGCTTAATTGCTCCTAATACTATAAATAAATTTAGAGCAAAGATTCTCCGTTTTGTTTTGTTTGGGTTTGGGTCCACATCTATTGCTCAGGGGCTACTCCTGAATCAGAGCTTAGGGGTCACTATTGGCATATTCTGGGAGCCATGAGGTACCAGGGACTGAATCTGGGTTTTTTGAATGTAATGCTTATGCTCCAGTCCACTGAGGAATCTCTCTAGTCCTTTAGAATACATTCTTAGTGGGTCAAAGTGATAGTACAGTGAGTAGGATTCTTATCTTGAATGCAGCTGATCCAGGTTTGATGCCTGACATCCCATATGGTCCTGAGCACCACCAGGAGTAATTCACAAAAATAAAATACACTTTTATTGAAAAAAATAATAAGTAAAAAGTAGAAATAGGAAACAATTCTTCTATATTTATATTATATTAATGTGAGAAGCTCCACTTAAAATTATGAATTGCTAATAAAATTCTTTGTCTACAACTCCTAATTCTAGCTTAAATGTTTTTCTATCATTGCATTGTTCTATTGTTTCTATTTTTAATTCTAGTTTTTTAATTTAAAATTGAAATGATATTCATTTAATATAAATCTTAGGTGTATAGTATTGGAAATCAACATAAGTGCCCCTGTATCCTGACTTAACCTATCTTCTTGAGGTATTGCAACACTCAAATCAACTATATCAGAGAAGAAATTATATATTTCTTTATCATAGTTCTTAAAAACTGACAGACAATAGAAGTTCATTTTCTCTCCTAAATGTTTTCATTTGAAATTGTAAAACAAGTTTATTTACGGAAGTCCCACTTATAATAATATTCTAAGAAAATTACTACTCATATCTATAAATACACAGTATATGTGTGCTTAAAGTAGCATTGATTACAGTGCCTAAAGTGACAAAAGTTAATTATTTTACAAATAATAAGAAGAATCTAAATGATAAAATATTATTTAGTATATGAGGTATAAACATTAGGTATATTGGAAAATGTTAAAATATAATACTTAAAATCAATTTACTTAGTTTTATACAAATTAAATTATTTACAAACAAGTATATATATGATCCTTTTTACCAAAAGTTTCCTTTCCTTATTTTTAATTGAATCACCCTGAGATAGATAATTACAAAGCTGTTCCTGATTGAATTTCAGTCATACAGTGCTCCAATATCCATCCTCTCAAACAGTGCACATTTCCCAGCACCAAAGTCCCCAGTTTCCCTTCCTCACTCCCCACAACCTGCCTCTTTGGCAGGTACTTTTCCTCTATCCATCCGTCCGTCCATCTGTCTGTCCATCCGTCCATCTGTCCGTCCGTCCGTCCATCCATCTCTTTTGTGCCTTGTGATTTGCAATACTGACATGTTATCTCTACCTACTTTCAATGCTCAGTTGTCCATTGTTACTATTTCCATCTACTAATGTAAAACTGATCCCTTCTTTATCTCTACCCAACCTCCGCCCCCCCACCAAAAAAGTATTTTTAAAAAAATGAATGAAAGAAAAATGGGGGTCCAGGGAGATATTACTTTGGGTAGGGTATTTGCCTTGCATGTGGTCCACCTGGGTTTACTCCCCTGCATCCCATATGGTCCCCAGAACACTGCCAGGAGTATTTCCTGAGTGCAGAGCCAGGAGCAACCTGTGAGTATAAACAGGTGTGACTCAAAAATAAAGAGAAAAGAAAGAAAGGAAAATATCTGTATAATTGCATTGAAGGATATGAAGAATATATATACATTTCTCTTTCTATATTTGCTAAGGTTTCTATTATAATTCTATATTTTGGTAATATAATATTAAATTGTATCACTTCAATTATACCAAGATAAGTGGAATCTATTTAAAATACACATGAGGAAGATGAATATTCTATAAACACTGCATGAATTCTATGTCTTCATCTAGTTTAAAGCATTTTTTCAATATGCAAAACAAAAGAAAGTAAAATAAGTAAAATAAAAATATCAGAATAATGTTTATTGTTCTTCTAATGTTAAAATCATAAATCACCATGTAAATTATGGACTGGAGTGAGGAAACCCTGAGGAGTACTCACGTTATTCCAAGACAATGTATCCAAACCAGCTTTTACACAAACAGTAACAATTACATACTGTAGAAGGTGAAATGGGAAGAACGAAATTAGAAAAACAAACCAAAAAATTGCCATTAGAATTCATAACATTTTACCTATCCCACACAAATCCCTCCCCTCATCTCCATTCTCTTTTATATCTGGAGAAATCTGGTGTCACAGAAACTCTGGTTGGCCAATATTTGACCAGGTTTTTAGTTGTGGAGGGAATAGGTCATATTCCAATAAATATTTGTTCCATTTTTAGGAATCCATTGGCATATGGATTTTTAGGAATCTATTGGCAGGTAGAGTATGCTACCTGCACGGCAGAGCCTGGCAAGCTACCCGTGTTGTATTTGATATATATGCCAAATACCAGTAACAATTATAGACCTCATTCCGGAATGGATTGAGGCTCCTTATGTTCCTGGAGCAAAGAGATGCCTTGGGCTCTACTAGCATGAGACAGGACATATGGAGATGTTACTGGGGCCCGCTCGAGCAATCGATGATGAACGGGAAGACAGTGATACAGTGATTGGCATATAGTGAAAATCCATGTCAAAAGCAGTGATATTTATATCATTGACAGATATTGTGGAAGATTTTAATATAATTAGAAATTTAAGTTCCTATGGTTTTAATTCTTTCAAGGATGCACACCCAGGGTTGCTCAGGGGTTTCTCCTGGATTTACACTCTGGAATAACTTCCGGTAGTGCTTGGGGGGACCATCTGGGATGCTGGTAATGGAACTTGTGTCTGGAAATGTACCATCATCTGGCTGTGCCTTTGGGTTTTTAAAAGAAAACAATTAAAAAGGTATATCAAAATAATAAATCAAAGGGCAAGTTGGCTATTCTTAGCCTTCTAAAATTCTGTATAAATATTTTATGAACGTCTTATCAAGTTTATGTAATTTTGTTAACATTATAATAAAGTTAAAAGTTAATATGAGAGCTGCCTTCCTTATGTATTGATTCTTCTAGTCTATTAATACAGTATATATTTCAGTTAGATAACATCATATCTACAATGCTTTATAATTTACAAAGATGATCTTACCGTATAAATGATATTTCCGAGAAATAAATGGCCTGTTGTGTAACCACCTGGTAAGACTGTATCTAAAAAAGGTAAAACAAACTTATTCTTTTATAATGTCTGGAACACAATTTGGTTTACCTAATGAACATGGCCTTTTACAAACTATAGCTTCCATTCATGATTAAACCCCTAAAAATGTAGGGATAGAAGGAACTGTATCACTGTCTTCTCATTGTTCATCGATTTGCTCGAGTGGGCACTAGTAACATCTCCATTAATCCTGTCACAAGCAAGCTACAGGGACAGGAGGAGCCCGAAACCATTCTTCAGGTTATGGAACTGGGGTCCATAATAGTTACTAGTCTTTGGCATAAAAAGTAAATAAAACACGGTAGCTTGCCAGGCTTTACCATGTAGGTGGTATAGTCTCAGTAGAAGACTCTCAACCCGAGCATTTACTGATGGATATTGGTACCATGCTATTTGTTATATTCTGCAATTAATTGCAGTCATTCTCTAATAAAAGTAATGTCCATTTACAACAAACCTACAGTCAAATCATACTCAATGGCAAAGAATTGAAAACTACTTCCCTAAATCAGGCACAAGGCAAGGATGTATACTTTCACCACTCTTCACTTGATCACTTCACTTGAATCCGATTATTCATTGACTTGCTGGAGCGGTCGCCAGTAACATTTCCATTGGACCCTATCACGTGCCAATGTAGCCCAATGGTATCTGGTTGATTCAGGAATATGAAGAGCCTCAAACCGTTCCTTCAGGGTCTTGACAAATAAGTCTGACCATCTTGTAGGTGGGCGGCCACGTGATCTTTTGACATCCCGTGGGATCCAGTCGGTAATGGCTCTAGTCCAGCGGTTGTCTCCAAATCGCATAACATGTCCAGCCCATCTGATTTTCGATGCCTTGGCAAACAAGACAGCATCCCTGATTCTGGAATAGCGACAGAGGTCAGAACTCCGATTCCTTCTCTCTACTTGAGTGAGGCGTGATATTCCAAGCATAGCTCTTTCAATTCCTCTCTGGGAGACCCGAATAGCTTTCTCATCCTGCTTTCATGGGGCCCAGGTCTCTGAGGCATATGTTAATGCAGGGAGAATGGCGGAGTCAAAGAGATGTGGCCGGCCGGAGGTTCTTTGTTCTTTTGGGCTATTTCTTCGATGTTTTTGAAGGCAGTACATGGTGCTCTCTTCCTCCTGCGCAGCTCAGGTTTTAGGTCATTCATCATGTTGACTTCTCCACCTAGGTACACATAATTGCTGCATTTAGAGATGTCTGTTCCATTGAGAGTGAATGGGGCCTCCCGGAACTAGTTCATTTTTCATGAACATAGTTTTTTTTGAGATTCAGCTGTAGACCTATCTTTCCACATTCTCCTCCAAAGTCAGCCAGCATTTGTGTGCTTGGCTAATGTTTGGTGTTATTAGGATGATGTCATCAGCAAAGCGGAGGTGGTGTAGTTGCCGACCATCTATCTTCACTCCCATTCCTTCCTATTCTAATTGTCTTATGATGTTCTTGAGGGTGGTGCTTTTCCTTGGTGGGAAAAGCATTCGCACAGACCACCTGTCCTTCGCCAACTATAAGACCAAGATGACTGCCCTCCGATGCCCTGATGGATCTATCACATGTTCCAGAAAGGCAATGGAGAAAATTATTCATGACTTCTACTCAGATCTCTTTGATAGCCATGTTCACCTGCCCATATACCAAATTCCACAGGATGGATATGTCATTCCCAATGTTCTCCCTTCTGAAATCCGACATGCCATTTCATCGGTAAAGAAGGGAACAGCACCAGGCCCAGACAAAGTCAGATGGAAACACCTGAAGAATCTGCCGTCGGTACTCATCAATACACTAGCTCGGCTTTTCACACGCTACTTGTCCAAATAAATGCAAGGTGCCCTCCCAATGGAAAACCAGCAGGACAGTTCTACTGTTCAAGAAGGGAGACCTTCACGACATCAGCAACTATTGCCCCATCTGACTGTTGTCCGTCATCTACAAGCTGTTCACTCGAGTCATCCTGAACAGGATTGGCAGAACACTAGAAGGACAACCATGCAAGCAAGCAGGCTTCCGGAAGGATTCAGCACAATCGACCATATCCACATGGTAACTAAGCTCATTGAGGTTTATAGGGAGTTCAAGATGCCACTCTGTCTCATGTTCATTGATTTAAAGAAAGCCTTGATTCTGTGGAGACTGAAGCAGTCATCGAAGCCCCTAGCCAAACAGGGCATTCAAACCCAATACATCAAGATCCTTCATGAGCTGTGTTACAGATTCACCACCAGGGTCTCACCATTTTACAAGGAAGTGATCATTGATGTCTATCACCACTCTTATTCATCATATTTTATATCTTTGCAAATCAGATAAGAAAAATAAATGAAAGGAATACAAATGGAAAAGAAATTAAATTATCGCTATCTACAGATGACATGATAATATACATAACATCTTAATACCAAAAAAAGTTCTTAAAGATAAATGAACACAGCAAAGTAACAAGTTAAAACATTAACATACCAAACTCTTATGTATTTCTCTTTGCAAACAACAAGATATGGGGGTGGGGGGGAAGAAATACAATTTCTTTCAAAATAGCATTGCCATTAAATATGTAGAAATTAACTTTAAAAGGAGGTGAAAGACTTACAGAGTGGAAACTATGTCTAAAAAACAGAAGAGTATGCCAGCAAATGAAAAATACTCCTTGGTAATAGATTGAAAAACTCAGTGCTGTCAAAATGGCTTCCAGGGCCAGAGAAAAAAAGGACAGTTAGTATGGCATTTGCCTTGCACCGAATCATAAAGGTCTGATGCCTAGCACCACATACAGTTCCTCTGAGGACTACCAGGAGTATTCTCTGAATGCAGAGTTAAGAGTAAACTCTGAGCACTGCAGTTGCAGTCCAAACAACCCTCCCTCCAAATGAAAAGTAAAGAAATGACATAACTACAAAACCATTGTACAAATCAGATGCAATCCCTATTAAAACGGAGAAAGAGGAAAGGAAGGGAGAAACAGGAGGAGGGAGAATATTGAATTTCCTAACTCTGAATTGTACTACAAAGCTGTAATAATCAAAACTGTGTGCTACTTGCCTAAAGATAGATTCTCAGACCAAAGAAACAGAATTGAGATTTCTGAGATAAGTCCTCAGATATAAAAAAAAGCTCATTTATAACAAAGAAAACAAATACAAAATATATAAAGTGGAACAAGGAAAATCTCTTAATTCTGGATCACACAGATGAAGACAACAAAAACAAAAATGAACAAATTGGAATGCATCAAATAAAAAAATCTAAAATTAGAAAGACACATAACCAAATGGTGGAAAATATTTGCACACAAAAAATCAGATAAGGAACTAAAGTCCAAGATTTAAAAAGCAATCACAAAGAAAAATAGCAACTAAAAAAATTCAATAATTCTAGCCAAAAATGGGAGAGATGATTAGATACTTCACCAAACTAGGCATAAGAAAAATTCTACTTATGATGACTAATTATTATTAGGGAAATTCAAATAAAAACAACATTAAGACACTGTCTCATACAAGTGATTAGGACACATTAAAAAGTTCAGTGTTGGTGGGACTATTAATTAGCTAGTTCAGCTTCTGTGGAAAGCAATATGGAGATTCCCCAAAAGGTAACACCCAGCAATTCTGTTTTGACATCTCTCCATAACACAAAAGGAGAAATTCTAAAGGATGTATATGGTGTTGGAGAGATAAAACAGTGGGTAGAGTGTACTTTGCACATGACTGATCTAGGTTCAATTCCTGGATCTCACCAGGAGTGATCCCTGAGCACAGAGCTATATGAAAGCCCTAAGCACTTTTGGGTGTAGCCCAAAGACAAAGGCAAAAACATTTTAAAATAACAGTGTGTATGCATATTATATTCATTGCAGTAATACCCAAGACACAGAAACAATCCAAATGTTAAACTGTGAATGACTAGATCAAGAAGTCGTATTCCATGTGGGTTACTGGGAAGGATGGCAGGGGTGTTGGCCCAGTTCAGGCTGCTGCTAAGTGCCAGAGAGAGAAGTCAAGAAAATATGGTACCTGACCTCTGAACACTGGCAGAGACTTAACTTGAGAAAAATGGAACTGTGCAGATCTTTGGTCCCACCCTTCAGGTGTGTGGATGCTTCTGGGTGTGGCTTCCCAGGTAACTGCCACTCAAACAGTCACAGGTTAATCTCCCCTTCCACACTGCATTGAACCAACATTTTGAACTTTTACCAGACTCTCACAATGGCTGCCTAGCTACTAGAGCCACAATGACACTACAACAACCTCAAAAGCATACAAAAAATTATGGTCAAGAAAAGAATCAGAACCTTCCCAACGTAAAGTTAGCAGCAAATTCAACACTAAACACATGTCCCCTGAATCAGTTCTAGAGACCCAACACAAGATATGCAGAACAAATTAGAGTAAGGTAACAGCCTTAAAGAGGAAAGAGGGAGACCAACACTTATGGAGCATCTCCAGAGACCTACCGGGCAGAGAAGAACAGGGCTACAGAAAGATCCACCTAAAGACTACCACATTATCATGAGGAAACAAGGCAAATACCTACTCAAAGAGTGGATGAAGACAACAGTCCAGAAGCCTCAACAAGAAATACACTCATGCATAATCTCACTGACAAAGAATTCAGTGAGGAAATGGTGAGGATATTCAATGAATTCAAAGAGACAAAGAACATATATCTAATAAAATAAGGAGGATATAAAAGAAACAGTGGAACAAGTAACCAATAAAATGCAGGAGGAAATGACAGCAAAAATAAGACTGTCACTGTATCACTGTCTTCCCGTT
The DNA here is from genome assembly GCA_021461705.1 of Cryptotis parvus. Lineage (NCBI taxonomy): Eukaryota > Metazoa > Chordata > Mammalia > Eulipotyphla > Soricidae > Cryptotis > Cryptotis parvus. The sequence goes on along the minus strand of JAJIBD010007031.1, from coordinate 6,124 downwards.
CATCATCGATTTGCTCGAGCGGGCCCCAGTAACGTCTCCATATGTCCTGTCTCATGCTAGTAGAGCCCAAGGGCATCTGCTTGCTCCAGGAACATAAAGAGCCTCAATCCATTCCGGTTGAGGTCTATAATTGTTACTGGTATTTAGCATATCAAATACAACACAGGTAGCTTGCCAGGCTCTGCCGTACAGGTAGCATACTCTTGATTTTTTAATAAGAGTATTAATTATGTTGTGCCATGGAACTGATTAAAGTGATTAAAGTGCAACTTAGTAGGACTAGGTGTATTGAAAATGTTTTCTTTTGATGGGGTGAATAATCATATATATCTGGAGGTCACAACCCAGCATCAAAGTAAGCTTTCATCTTCTTGGAAAGAGCTGTCTAATCCTTATTGTCCAGTTGGGAAGAAAAAGAACTGGCCACATGGCTGGCACGTAAAGTACTGTAATATCTGAGCTGGGCCTGAAGTATCATGAGATGCTCAAGGGCCACAAGAGAAAAAAGAATGAGTAGGCAAAGGCCTAAGACACAAAGAAGCATTTGGGGGACATTAAAAATATAAGAAAGATAAAACCAAAACACTTGCAAATTTAAAGGCCAATACTGAAAATGGTTCAAGGAAATTCTACCCCATAAAATACTTTATTTTGTGGCAGTCTTAGGATTTTTTTCCTTTGGAAAAATGGCCTTAAAAGCATAAGGGCTGAAGAGAGTACAGCAGGTAAGGCACTCACCTTTCATGCAGCTGATCTGGGTTCAATCCCCAACACTGCAAATGGTGCCCCAGAAGCAGGCTCAGAAGTGATCCCGAGCAAAGGCCAGGAATAAGCTCTGAGTACAGCTGGGTGTGGCCCAGCAACAGAATAAACAAGAATAAAAGAAAAAGGGAGGGGGAGGCACACACAGAACAGGAATTCAGATCAGTTCTCTGCTACTTTAGGACCAGGAGGAAAAGCCACAGGCAAGTCAGAAGATGAATGTTATACAGCTGTGTTTCTCAGTAAAGAACTGCAAACCAGGGGCTCTAAAAAGGAAGAAAAAAAAGTGTGTGCCACAGAAGGAGAAGGTGGACAGGAAGGAAACAAGGGTGGTGAAGGGGTTGCTTATAGAACATTGTACACCTGAAACTCAATCATAAATAACTTTGTAACTCAAGGTGACTCAATACATTTTAGATGAACAACACCTAAATCCTGGCCAGAGTGATAGCACAGCAGGGAGGATGTTTGCCTAGCATGCAGCTGACCTGGGTTCGATTCCTGACATCCCATATGGTCCTCCCCAGCATTGCCAGGAGTAATTCCTGAGTGCAGAGCCAGGAGCAACCCCTGAGCATTGTCGGGTGTGACCAAAAAAGCAAGAAGAAACAAAAGAACAAAAACAAACAAAATCCAATAATAAAGTAAATCCCTAGGAACTTAAAAATATGAATTCTCCTCTTTCAGCCCAGTTTACTGCATCAGAGAGCACCGAGATTCAGCAATTTCTAGTTCAGCCGACCACTGAGCTGATTCCCAGGTAGGTTACAGATGGAGAAACACGGCACAGAATCTTATGTTCTGTCTTATGTTTGCAGCATCTATGGCGGCTGACAGTTATCATAATACCTGGGGTCCCAGGGGAGGTATGCTTAGCTACTCTGTTAATGGACTCTTGATCTTCACCATCTCATTAGCTCAGCCCCTTCTAAACTTTCCATCTAGTTTCAGCAATGACACCTGGCAACGGCTGTCTCACGCTGGCTGCAGGAGTGGTTCTTCATGGAGCCCACTGCATCACAAACAAATAGCAAAAATAAGAAATATACAAAAATAAATGCCATTAATTAGAAACTCAGTAGATGACATGAAAAATGTAATTGCTGCCCTAAAAAGGAGAGTGACAGAGCTGAAGACAGAGTCAGAGAGAATGAGGAAGAGCTGGAAAAAACACTCAGGGAAATATAGCAGGTGGAAAAAAGACCAAAAAATAGCTCAGTAGTGGAATAGAGAACATTGGGATGAATTCAAAAAAACAACATAAGAATCATCAAAGTCCCAGAGGGACCGGAAGGCAACCCTAGGAGGTAGGAAGTGTTAAATACATTGTTGCTGAAAGTTTTCAGAGCTATAAACACAAGTATTGAGCTCCAAGAAACCCAAAAGGTACCAGCTAAATGAGACCCCAATAAAATGCACTGAAAATAGAAGTTGATTACACACAGAAACGGAAAGTCAAACCAAACAGCTAGAAACTAAGCAGCTCATTCCTGACCAAGGAGTGGGTATAGAAGAAATCAAAGAGGAAATCCAAAGATTCCTGGAAACAGATGAGAATGAAGACATAAGCTATCAAAACTTGTAGGACACAGCTAAAGCAGTGTTAAGAGGAAAGTTCATAGCTTGCACGCATTTATCAGGAAAAAGAAAGGCCTTGATAAATAATCTGAATTCTCAGCTTAAGATCTTAGAAAATGACCAACAATGGAGCAACACTCAGGCACGGAAAGGGATAAGAGTAAAATGTGGAGCATAAATCAACGAGCTGGAACTCTAAAGAAGAATCCAAAGAAATCAATACAAATGAGCCAGTTCTTTGAAAAAAAAAAAAAGATCAAGAAAACACTTGCAAGACTCACAAGAAAAGGAAGAGAGAGAACCCAAATAAATAGAATCACAAACAAAATGGGGAGACATCACAACAATAACCACAGAAATTCAAAAGACCATTAGAGATTACTTTGAGAGTCTGTATGCCATGAGAAAAGAGAACCTAGAGAATATGAGCAAATTCCTGAATACCTGTAGCCTACCAAAGCTGAATTAAGAAGACTTGTAATTTCTGAACAAGCCTATCACTATTGAGGAAATTGAAACAGTAATCAAAAATTTGCCCAGGTCTATATGGACTAGTGAATTCTTCCAAACCTTTAAAGAGGCCCTACTTCCAAACCTTTTCAAGCTCTTTCAGGAAATATATGAAACAGAAACACTCTCAAGCAGCTTCTATGTGGCACATATTACCCTGATACCCTATGCAGACAGAGATATCACCAAAAAAAGAAAACTATAAATCATTCCTGATGAACACTGCTACAAAGATCTTTAAAAATACCAGCAAATAGAATTGAAAGACTCATCAAAAAGCTCATACGCTACAATTAAGTAGGATTCAACCCAGGGATACAAGATTTGTCCAACTCACAAGTCAATCAACATAATACACCATATCAATAAGAGAAAAAAAATAAAAACCACATGATCATCTCAATAGATGCAGAAAAATATTTGAAATATCTGATGGGTGGCAGTGGGAACCAACCCCTGGAGCAAAGGGAGTGCAATGAAATAAGTGGGATTTACTCCCGCACCCACTGCCTCTCAGATCTCACAGTACACAGCCTAGATGGGAAGACAGTTCTGCACCTAGTAGACTTCAGAAAAGGAACAGTTTTTGCAGTTTGTATTCACAGATAAGGAAGTCTGTTCAGCCCTGCACCTTAGGAAGAGGTTTTGGACATTAGGTGGCTCCTAAACCATTCTGCCCCAACCAATTCCTAGTTCAGGAAAGGCAAATAAATAATAAACTAAACCATAAAAAAAAGAAGGGGCCGCCAGAGTGATAGTACAGCAAGGAGGATGTTGTCCTTGCATGCAGCCAGCCCGAGTTTGATCCCCAGCATCCCATATGTTCTCCTGAGCACCGCCAGGAGTAATTCTTGAGTGCAGAGCCAGGAATAATCCCTGAGCATCACCGAGTGTGTAGGGAACTGTTTGCTGATAATCATTGAAAATGATGCCATCTGAGAACTGTGCTTTGACTATAGTCAAAAAGATTCACATGATAACCTCTAAATGTATTTACTAATATCCACAATGTAAGAAAGGGAAGCGATTTGTGGGGGAGAGAGAAAGGAGTAGATGAAGAACCTGCCTTGGAGGCAGGATTGAGAATTGGGGAGGGAAGTGTCGACATTGGTGGTGGAAGATGGGCATGGGTGGAGGGATGGGTGCTGGAACTCTGTGTGACTGAATCTCAAACATGAAAGTCTTGTAATTTTATATCTCTCGGTGGTATAATAAAATATTTTTAAAAAATAAAACAAAACAAAACAAAAAAAAACAAAAATAAAATAAATCCCCCAAAAAATAAACAAATGCATATGCTGAGTCAAATAAATAAACTGAGTCAAAAACTTTCAGAGAGAGAGAGAGTGAAAAGAGAGACAGAGGGAGTGAGAGAGAGAGAGAGAGCTAGAGAAGAAAAGTGCCTGCTATACAGGCAGGATGGGGGAGAGGGACATGGTAGGAGGGAAACTGGGGACAGTTTGTGCTAGGAAATGTACACGGTGGAGGGACGACTGAAACCCAATCATGAACAGATTTTCAATGGTCAAAGTCAGGGTGATTCAATTGAAAAAAAAAAAAGGCCTCTCAAGAGTCATGGTTCAAAATATTGAAGAAAAAGGACCAGGTCGAGACCTGGAAATTATAAAAACAAAACCTTACAGCAGACATAACAAAGAAGCATAGAAACCCACTTTACTTAGTAAAGACAAAAATCCAGAAGGCCCATCCTTCTGGATGTATAGAACAGAACCATTCTGTTCTATAACCTCTTAGATAATGACTTTGGCGAGAATTATGAGGATATGGAACAAACTCTAAGAGATTGTTGCATATTTATTCAATAAAGCACAAAGAAGTATGAGAAGAAATAAGGAAACTGCAGTTTTCTGTCTCTGCTGAAGAACCTCATAGGTGAAATAAAACTTAGTATAAGATATTAATAGCAGAGTGGCAAAAAAGCTAGAGAATAAATTAGTGACCTTAAAAGGCAAGGTGTAGAAAACTACCACTAAAGAACAGAAGGTGGAAAAATTATTTTTAAAATGCACAACAAATTGTCCTATAAATCAGATAGGAATAAAACCAATGTGGTACTAGAATATACACATTTTCTCAGATCAGTATCATAGAACTTAGAGGCCAGATACAAACCCTTAGGATTATAGACAGTTAATCTATGACAAAGGGACTGAGTGGGCAATGTATAGTAAGAAAGGCATCTTCAACAATGGTGTTGGGAAGAAAGAAAAAGAAAGAACGAAGAATGAAAGAACAAAGAAAGAAAGCATGCAAGCAAGCAAGCAAAACCAAGAAAGAAAGAAAGAAAGCAAGAAAGCAAGAAAGCAAGAGAGAAAGAAAGAAAGAAAGAAAGAGAAAGAAAGAAAGAAAGAAAGAAAGAAAGAAAGAAAGAAAGAAAGAAAGAAAGAAAGAAAGAAAGAAAGAAAGAAAGAAAGAAAGAAAGAAAGAAAAAGAAAGAAAGAAAGAGAGAGAGAGAAAGAAAGAAAGAGAGAGAGAAAGAAAGAGAGAGAGAAAGAAAGAGAGAAAGAAAGAGAGAAAGAAAGAGAGAGAAAGAAAGAGAGAGAAAGAAAGAAAGAAAGAGAGGGAAGGAAGGAAGGAAGGAAGGAAGGAAAAAAGAAATAGAAAAGGAAAGAGAAAAAGATTGAGACAGAAAAAGAAAGGAATGAAAGAAGGAATTAAGGAAGAAGAAAGAACAAGAGAGAGATAAAAAGAAATAAAGAAAAATGAAAGAAAGAAGTAAGGAAGAATTGGATCCATATTTCACATCTGACACAATTTGTTAAAATCCTTGAGATAAAAACAGAATCCATGATATTCAAGAAAAATATAGGCAGAACGCTTTAGGATATAGACCTTGTGCTGTGATTCCATTGGCAAATATATAAAATCAAATATAGAAAATTGACTGCATCAAATAAAATCTTTTTACTTGGCAAGAGAAATGTGTACTAAGATAAAAGCATCCCATTTACTGGGAGAAAATATTTTCACACATCACATAAAGGACTCATATTCAAAACAACATAAGACACTCACAAAGCTCAAAAAATAAAAATATTAATAGGCCCAGCAACAAATGGAGAGAACAGAACAGCCTCTGTTCCAAGAAAACATCGACAGCCAATAGGCATGAACAAGTGCTCATCATTATTACTTATTTTCAGGGAAATGTGTATATGACAAATGAGATACCTCACATCAATAATAACAGCATATTTAAAGACTAGAAACAGTGACGATGGGGAAAAAAGGGAACAAAAGGAAATTCTGGCTC
>JAJIBD010007030.1:0-86251 GCA_021461705.1 Cryptotis parvus | reverse complement strand
AAATCTGACCAGTGCCAAATGGTCAGGAACATCATTCTGTATGTATACATGCAAACATATGTTGAATACAGATTTAATACAAATATACACATGGATGATCTACGTGCTCTCTTCCTTTTTACTCCATCCCAGAAACACTCACTTAGTGCAATTCATTTCCCTTACTATTTCAAGTTAGTGGTGTGGTAAGCTTCTTTCTTTTGATTTTTCCTAAGACACCTAAGCTGCTAAAGTGGGCCAGGATGATCATCAGCTTTGACTTTATTATTCTCAGTTCAGAGCTATTCAGTGTACTCTCCCAACTTACATTCTACTTTATATTCATCACTTGAACAACAAATGCCACTTTGATTTGGACAAGACAGGAAGTGTTACCTTGCCAACTAACTTACTACCATCCAAAGACTAATGGATTTGTATCCGAGACACAGGACAGACGTTAAAGCACTTGCTTGCATGCAGCTCATTCTGCTCTGCTCCCCCAGCACCACCAGGAGTGACCTAAGCACAGAGCCAGGAGAAGCCTGAACACTTCCGGGTGCTCAGATCCCAACCTGCAACCCCCAAAAAGACTGATGAACACTTGGAAGTAATGCAAAATAGCTGATGAAAATAACAGTCAAAATGGCTCCCCACCACTGAAATTAATACTCTCTTTAAAAGTAGTCTACTTCTGGGGCCGGAGGCGATAGCCCAGCGGGTAGGGGCGTTTGCCTTGCACGCCGGCCGGCCTGCGCGGCCTGGGTTCGATCCCCGGCATCCCATATGGTCCCCCGAGCACTGCCAGGAGTAATTCCTGAGTGCAGAGCCAGGAGAAACCCCTGAGCACGGCGGGTGTGACCCAAAAAGCAAAAAAAAAAAAAAAAAGAGTAGTCTACTTCAGTTGATTAAAAAGGATAATACTCTGCTATGATTTTTTAGAAAGTAATTCACATTTCACAGCACACACCAGACCAATAACTGTGTATAGCACCTTGGAGAAAATCTATTACAGGCATTACTGATTACTCTGCAACTTATTTCACAGACACACTACAGAAAGTCATCCTTAGGGAGCAGCCACGTTGCCAAATTCCTACTGAAAGGGAACAAGGAGGTGAAGGCCAGGGCCCCGTGGGTCCTGACACTGGGCCATACCACAGATGAGCACATGCCATTCCTTGTCTTCAAATGCATTTCCCACAAATCTATGTGGGTCCGTGTCCCACTCACTGCTGGAAGGCAAAGGAAACATGGCTGCCCGCATTTCTGGTTTCTGGGTGTGTGTGCAGGCTGAATGTTTATTAAAAGAAAATTCAACTGGAAAGATCAGCCCTTTGAATTCATACGTTTACTTTTCAAAATAAAAAGGTTACAATCCCTTTCTCTTGATCAGGTTTATTCTTTTGCGCGCCAACTTCAAAACTTAGACTATCAGAAGGTCCCTAAAAATGAAACTAAAAAAGAGACCTTTTCTAGGAGGTTTTCAGAATCTCAGGAAGTAAAAAAAAAATATATTCAGCCCTTCTTCTCCCAGAACTTCACCTATACACCTTTTCATTTAGTTTTCTTATCAGCTAACCAGCTGCAGTTAATTCCTCCTCCCCACAGAATGGGCAATCAAAACTAAATCTAAATATCTCTCCATCAAGACATTCCTCTCCTCACTCTTGATTTCTGCCTCCCAATGAGACTTTAGTTTCAGTCTCCCCTGGAGAGTTGGGTCAGCAGGAAGCAAAATCACTCATCCAAGCCCGCAGCAGCGCATGGCGCAGGGCTCAGGCTGAAAGACTCCACTCAGGGGCCCCCCTCTTAAAGGGTCGATGGAGGGGATTAGATTTCACAAAACCCCAAATACTGGAACGATCGGAGTTTTAAAACTTAAGCCCTTTGGCTATCCGCTGAGTTTCAACCCGTTTGTTTATCTGCTTCCTGCTAGCACAGGACACAGGGTAGAGATGGAAACCACATTTCTTTACATCGTGGATTTCATGTGGTTTCCACATTTCTTTCTCCCAGCAGTCACTTCCCGGCAGACATTCATCTGAAAAATTCCTCCCTGAGCGGTTTCTCAGACAGCATCTGGTGCATTTCCCGGCCCCATCTCAGTTCGCTCCAGAACTCGCTCTTTGCTACCCCACACTCCAGCATCTACACTGTAGCTCACATGGTAAATTTGTGCCCCAGTAACAAAAAATTAAAACGCAAGCACAATCATCTAGTAAAGTGTCCTAGGGTGCATCGTACCCTTGCAGAGACGAGGCAGGCACAGCCCTTTCCCTCTGGAAGCTCATAATCAAGAGAGAAAAGATAAGCCATAAAGACCAGAACAAGCCAGAGACAAAGCACAGGAGTTACGGTGAGGAAATAAGCCCTGTGTGCAGGATGACCCCAGTTCAATCCCCAGCACTCTGTAAGGACATGAACAGCTTCTTCACTACTGAACTGCCCAAGACCCTCCACCAGTGCCCTTATGTCACTTCTGGTCTGCCTCATCCTTCCCCATCCTGCCCCCTGCCCACTCCTTGATAATCTCTGTTTTCAATCCAAGGCCAAGGGTCTGTCATTGTTTTATACTCTCTGATTCCTTTGGCTTGCATCTCTCTATACCACAGATGAATGAGCTCTTTGCAGCATATGTTGTTTTCCTGACTTATTTTGCTTAACATAATATCCTTCAGTTTTATCAAAGTTGCCCAGAACTGTAAAATTTCATCTTTGTTAAAGATGAACAGTGTTCCATTGTGTATATGTAACTTGCTTCTTTCTCCGCTCATCTATTTTTGGTCATTTTGGTTGTTTCCATAGCCTGGCTATTGAACACTAAGGCCATTGCCGCAATAAAAATAGGTGGATATTTGTTTTTTTTAAATATTTTTTGTCTTTGGCATTCATTAATGTGATATAAATATATACCAGTGTTTAACTGAGTGTGGGCAATGGTAATGTCAGACTAGAACTCACCATTGAATATACACCAAGAGACTTACATAATAAACCCTAAATGCAGGGCTGCAGAGACAGACAGAGAGAGAGAGAGAGAAAAAGAGAGAGAGAGAGGATAACGGGTACCTGGGGAGGGAAGGAGGTGGTGTGGGTATACTGGTGGTGGTGATGGGGCACTGGTGGAGGGATGGGTGCTGGAATACTGTATTACCAAGAACCAATTATGAACACCTTTGTAATGGTATGTTTCACTGTGGTATAATAAAAAAATTTGGAAGGTAGATGACAAGAAAAAGGAATCCCTGGATCTTATGTAAGCTCTAATCTTACTTACAGCTTACCTGATGACATCCCATGGAGGGGTAGGCTCCTTCCATACAACATCCCCTGCCAGCACTGACTATTTCTACTCTTTTAATATATGCCATTCTCACTGATAGGGGATAACATCTCATCATCATTTTGATTTGCATTTCCCCAAGAATAAGTGACAATAAACATAGTTTCCTGTGTCTATAGGTCCTCTTTAGAGGAAATGTCCGTTTCTAAAGAGACCTTTCTAAACCACTTCCATCACCACAAAACTAAGTAAAACATTCACTGAAATTCTCCCATATTGAATGTGAAGGAGACACGCATTGTGGGAACATCACTTCAAGTGGGAATCTGTTACATTCAGAAGTTCCTGCACAAACAGAATAACCTAAACAAATGTGTTGAAAAATAACACAGTGGAGGAATTCAACTGCCGTGGAACTCATCAAAATGAACCTCAATCTGTAATACACAATCTAAACAAAATAAAACAATAATGACCCAGAGTTGACATTAACAAAGTGGATCCCACCTAACCAGCACCACCATCACTGAGTGACCAACACCAATTCTTTTCATGATCTGGAGGCAAAGATGGAATGAACATTAAGGCTGCTTTAGAGAACAGGGCAAAATTTATGGGGAAAATAGGGCAAATTTTATGGGAAAATATTACTGTTGTTGTTTTTTAAATGTTTAAAAAAAGTGGTGAGAGAGAGAGAAAGAGAGAAGAAACTCAACTTTCTAAACATCAACCAACTAAACTGGAGTAAAAGTTTCAGGGTCCATCTCATCCATTGCTGGTGGGAATGTAGACTAGTACAGCCTTTTGGAAAAAAATTATGAACATTCCTCCAAAGACTAGAAATCGAGCTCCCATTTGACCAGCCATACCACTCCTGGGAATATACCCTGGGAAGCCTAAATACGTAGCAGAAACACCATCCCTACTTTTATGTTCATAGCAGCATTATTCACAATAGCCAGAATCTGGAAACAACCAGAGTGCCCGAGAATCAATGACTGGATAAAGAAACTTTGGTATATCTACACAATGGAATACTATGCAACTGTCAGGAAAAAAATGAAGTTATGAAATTTGCCTATAAATGGATAGACATGGAGAGGATCATGTTGAGTGAAATTAGCCAGAAAGACAGAGACAGATATATAATGACTGCATTTATTTGCATGACATAAATATATATGTGTACATATTATTATACCAATATCCAAGGTCAGGCGAAACATGGAACAGGAGGTCTTTTCAAAGGTAGAAATTATCACAAACGTGTGGGAGTCAGAAGCTAGGTAAGACAGAGAATGGAACAGTGTGCTAATAATTGTCAAGAGTGCTGATACCAACCTAGAACTGAGCATTAAATACAGGCAAAAACATACATATGACAACCTCTTAAAGTATGTATTGTAATCCACAATGTGGAAGGGAAGGAAAAGAAAAAAAAGAGAGAGAGAGAGAGAGAAAGAGAAAGAAATTAAGAAACCTGCCACAGAGGCAGGCTAGGGAGTGGGGGAGGGAATCGGGGACATTGGTGGTGGGAAATGGGGACTGGTGGAAGGATGGGTGCTGGAACAATGTATGACCAAAACCAAAATATGAACACCTTATGAACATCTTTGTAACTGTATATCTCATGGTGGTATAATAAAATATCTTTAAAAAAAAAGTGTCAGGGTCCAGAAGGATAAAGAAAGAGAGAAAGCAGGCCAGAGCAATATAGTACAGTGGGCAGGACATTTGCCTTGCATGCAGCTAGGCGGAGTTCAATCCCTGGCATCCCACTGGTCTCCCAAATACTGCCAGGAGTAATTCCTGAGTGAAGAGTCAGGAGTAACCCCTGAGCATCACCAGGTGTGATTCTCCCCACTCAAAGAGAGAGCAAGAGAAAGAGAGAGAGAGAGAGAGAGAGAGAGAGAGAGAGAGAGAGAGAGAGAGAGAGAGGAGAGAAAAAAGCTCACCCTCCCCCAAACTAGCTTCTCTGCATCCTGGAAAAGCCCAAAGATTCCTCTTCTACCATGGAGTCTGACACTTGTTTTCTCTGTTCAGAAAGGTAAAATGAACTTTGAAGTTCTTGTAGTTCTTTAGTGAATGGCCAAGGTCCCCAAAATGCAAGCGACTAAATCATATATTCTGGGTCAGGTAGCTTCTGATGTCACCCTCTTAAAGGAGAGAGGGAAATTCTGAAAACCTACATTAGTTCTCCAGTTTAAAAAAACAGCCTAGGGCCGGAGCGATAGCCCAGGGGTAAGGCGTTTGCCTTGCACGCGGCGGCCTCTGCCGGCCTGGGTTCGATCCCCGGCATCCCATATGGTCCCCCGAGCACCGCCAGGAGTGATTCCTGAGTGCAGAGCCAGGAGTAGCCCCTGAGCATTGCTGGGTGTGACCCAAAAAAAAAAAAAAAAAAGCCTATATTTATTTTTTTTCTATTTTTTTTCTTTGGGTTTTTTGGGTCACACTTGGAAATGCTCAGGCTCTGCTCTCAGGAATTACTCCTGATGGTGCTCAGGGGACGATATGGGATCCGGGATTGAGCCCAGGTCGGCCACATATAAGGTAAATGCCCTACCTGCTCCGGCCCCACAAGCCCCTATCTCAAATTTACCCTAACCCATCCCAGTCAACAAAACCCAAGACTTTCTTTAAAAACCTCAAGTATGGGGCGGAGTGACAGTCCTATGGGTAGGGTGTTTGTCTTATACACAGCCGACCCAGGTTCAATTCCCGGCATCCCATATGGTCCCCTGTGCACTGCCAGGAGTAATTCCTGAGTGAAGAGCTAGGAATAACCCCTGAACATTGCTGGGTGTGACACAAGAAGTTAATAATAATAATAATAATAATAATAATAATAATAATAATAATAAAACAACAACTTGTAACTTCTTGTATCACTTGTCTTCCCATTGCTCATCGATTTGCTCGAGTGGGCACCAGTAACATCTCCATACGTCCTGTCATATGCTAGCGTAACCCAAGCAACAACAACAACAACAACAATAATAATAATAATAACCCCAGGTAAAATGGAAGTGAACAAAATTGTTCCAGAAAAAAAGCATCTTATTACAAGGAAGAAGGCTGGAAGAGAGGCAACTGTTTCAAAAGAAAACAGTCCAAGTATATGAGGGTTTTCACGGTAACCACTCATCCTTTCACCTGGAAAGAAACAAGCCTCTTTTAGGGACCTCAGAAACAGCTTAACTCTCTTCCAGAGCTCAGGCCTTGTACATAGGAGGCCCAGATTCAAGTTCTGGAACTACATGTTCCCCAAGCATGGCCAGGAGCAACCCCCAAGCACAGAGCAGACCCCGAGAACCTCTGAATGTGGCTTAAAAACCTCACCCTTTGCCTTACCTTGTGTACTCCTGCAAAGGAGAAGTTTCTCAGTCCATATATAATCACATACAGCTTTCCTTGCTGTACTAATCATGTGCATAGCCATTTAAAATGCTGACACTGTCAGAGGACATCAGAAGTCAATACCCAAATTGTCAGGGCCCTGGACATTGTGCCATTTTTGTCCAGGGGAGCCATCATTCCTCCTGAAGACTGGTTGCAATGTGGAATTCCTCAGCAGTTCCCAGCACTAACATTCAAATGATGCTCATCGGTTTCATTTGGGGCAAGGGTAGGGAGGAGGGCCAGAAGGTAAACCAACAGAATTTCCAGCACTCTTCCTTAAAAAAAAAAGCTCAGAGAGGGTGGGTGCCCATTCCCCACCCCATTCTCTAATCTCACCTGAAAGAAATCCAGACAGGGCTTCCAATCCGCCTGGAGTTATAAATACCAGATTTACCTTTCTGCCACAGGTATTCAAACAAGCCAGAATTTTCCAGCTCTATGTGCAGGCTGGCAGGTGGCCCCAGAATACAGGAATGGCTGCTGTCTGCACCCTGGGTTGGTAAAACTCAAAGCTGAAAGGTTATCTTTTACATACACACACACGCCCGCACACACACACACACACACACACACACAGAGATTTGAGGAAACAATGTTCATAAATGAGGGGAACACGCTGCTTTGGGATGGGAGCTGATTTCTAAACAGATGTGGAGTGGAGGGGCTGGAGACTGGCAGGACGCATGGGTGTGTGTGGATGCCGGCCTGAAAATCAGCTCGCTCACCCTCATGGCCCTGGGCAGCCTGCTGTTGAGAGACTGCAAAGGGAATTGTATTGAGTGGGGACAGAAACATTCATGGATTGGCTTTGCCAACAGTCAGGACAATCCCTTAATCCTTCTGGGCTCTCTTTCTACTCGGCTGTGGTGCTTTGGGGTCCTCAAGCTGAAAATATGCTTCCTTTCAGAGCCAGAGAAGAAGGAGAAAAGCTGCACTACCACAAATCCCTGGACCTTAAGGGCCTCTTGCAATAGGAAATGCTAGGGATAAGAGAACTGTGTCACCTCCAAACACACACACACACACACACACACACACACACACACACATACACAGAGCACTAATCCATGCAGCATAAAGCCAAACCCTAGCCCCAACTGGAGTAGGACTATCTTCCCTAATTTGCAGAGAACTGAGGTCTAGGAGATTTCTATCTTGAATACAGATAGGAAAGGAGAAAACAACCAGAGGAAACACCAAGACCTGGTGAGATCCTGCTTTTCACACCAGATTGTCCAACTGATAGCTGCACAGGAAGCTTCCAGAAGATTAGAAGATTAAAAATAAATCCTGTTCACACATATGTCAGAGCAGGCAGAGCGAGTTGGCACACAGTTGCAGTCTACATACAGAGGTGAATATCGCACCCTGCTTCCCACCAAAAATCCTGTCTGGGGGGTATGGCTTGCTGGCTCGCACCATCCTGGGTGGAGGACCAGGATACCACCTACATACTATCAGTTATATGCCAAAGGGCAAGGAAACCACCCCCTACCTGTTACTGTTTCCTCTCTAAGGGGGAGCCCAATCACGTAAGAGGGGAACCAGCACAGGTGGCATTTTGGTGCCAAACAAGACAAGCAGCTTTTGCTGACTCTAAGGAGAGAGAAAGACTCTTTCGGGTCTCCCAAAGAGGAATCGAAAGAGCTATGCTTAGAATAACACGCCTCACTCAAGTGAAAGAAGGAATTCGAGCTCCGACCTTCATCGCTGTTCCAGAGTCAGGGACGCTTTCTCGTTTGCCAAGGCATCGAAAATCAGATGGGCTGGACATGTAATGCGATTTGGAGATGACCGCTGTACTAGAGCTGTTACCGACTGGATCCCATGGGATGTCAAAAGATCACGTGGCCACCCACCTACCAGATGGTCAGACTTCTTCGTTAAGACCCTGAACGAACGATTTGAGGCTCTTCGTATTCCTGAAGCAAGCAGATGCCATTGGGCTACACTGGCACGTGATAGGGTCAAGTGGAAATGTTACTGGCGCCCGCTCGAGCAAATCGATGAATAACGGGATGTCAAGTGATCAAGTGAACAATGGGAGGGAAATGCAAACATGATGAGAATCCCACAGCAGAAAGAATGACCCCTAAGCTGCCTCTGCCACAGCACAAGTAGCTTTGTTAAGCCTTGACATTCATGTAACCTCACAAAGGGGACTTCAGTCTCATCTTCAATTTAAGGGGAATGACGATGATGTCAACCCAGTAACATACTCTCACATGAAAGGATTCTGCAGTGTGTACAGAAACTATGAAATGAACATGAGAACGGCAAAGGGTTGTGTGCCCTGAATTTCAGAGAGCAGGAGGGTTAGGAGGCTGGCTGGAAAATAATGAACCTGTACTTTACATTATCTGAACTCTTGCTATTCCGTGTACACTTCTTGTAACAAAAGCACAAGGTTCAGATTGCACAAGTGCTCTGTGAAGGCTGCAAGCCCCCATGCCACAAAATACTGTAAACACTTGGAGGAAGATTCCTCTCTAAGTACCTAAAAACAAATGAGGCTGGGACCTGGTTTCAAGATGACAAGTTCTAAAGTCATAAAAATTTGCAAAGAGATTAGGTAAGATAGAGAAGGGTACAGTGTGCCAATAATTGTCGAAAGTGCTATTACCACATAGAACTTAACATAAAATTCAGGCAAAAGATACACATGATAACCTCTAAGTATATATATTACAATCCACAATATTTAAGAGAAGGAAGAGAGAAAGAGAGAGAGAAAGAATAAGAGAGAAAAGAGATAAAGAGCCTGCCATGGAGGCAGGCTAGGGGGGGGAAGAGAATCGGGGGCACTGGTGGTGGGAAATGGGCACTGGTGGAGGGATGGGTGCTGGAACACTGTATGACCGAAACCCAAACATGAACATTTTTGTAATTGTTTATCTCATTGTGGTATAATAAAATATATTAAAAAAATAAAAAATAAAAATTTGCAAAGCCTGGGAATGATCACCAATTAGAGGAATATTTCTTTTTTTTCCATGATCAGTTAACATATAACCAAATACGCCACCCCTATACCATCCATGGAATCCCCCAAACTACATTAGCCAACAAATCCTTTTGTAATAATGAGCAAATTTGCTGCTACTAGTTTTCAAAGGTGAATTTTCTGTCAGTCTCTAAAGCTCAACACAGCTCATGAATACAACTTTACGGACATAGGAAAAATCTTTAGACTACTTTTACAAGAGTGGCAAGGATTTTCCACAAAGCCTGGCCCAGATTTCAGGCTGAACTTGATCAAAGATCAGCATTTCTAAAATTGTTTGAGCTCACTCAGGATGAGGACCCTAGTCTCTTGATCTTTAGAGAGATCTTTAGAGCATGTAACAGCATGCTAGTTACATGCTGTATAACTAACATGGGAGTAGGCAAGAATAAATATTTATGGAATCATTTGTGGGAGGTTGGGGGAGGTAACTTTAGAATATCTGGGCTCACTGGATGCCCAATAGATGGACACGTGCATGCTAAGGGGACCCCAAATCTTCAGAGTTGTTTCTGCTGAAAATCACTTCTTCAAAGCCCATAAAGATAGCTGTATCTTTGAGTCCCGAATAAAATACAACCAAATTCCCTATCAACAAAAAATGCAGTGGTCTCTCAGAAAATCTAGCTGTGAAGCAAAGATGAAATGATGCAGCAATCACATCAGAGCCCCACATCTATCTGCCTCACCCTAATACTTGGGAGTGAAAAACAAAAAGAGGGTCAGGAAAAGACTTCTACTCTTTGTGGGAGGCATAAACTCACACCAGGAATGCTAGCATCCCACCCGCTCTCTACGATGAAGTGAGAATAACAGAGACTCTCAAGCGGGTGGAGGCGGTACCCACATGAGATGGGACTGTGAGGTCACTTTTGGTGATGCGATGTCCAGCACTACGCATGTGGGCTTTGAGGAGAACATGGGAATGAGTGATATGGGTGGGTGAAAGCAGCAAGAGACTTTCTGGCTACATTTTTTTGGCTAAGGTGGTCCTATGGAGGGGAGCAGTCGCTGAGTGATGTGTCTGTCACACATCCCTTTGTTTCAGCCTCTATTGCTGGATAATTCTTTGCTCTTTCTTCCCAATCTTATTTCATCTCTCCCTCCCTCTTTGCCTCCAGACCACTAGAACATGACTTAATTACATCTGAACCCTTAAGTGGATCCTTCATTGAAGAGACACTGTCTTGGTCCAGAGCAAGAGTACAACAGGTAGGGTGTTTGCCTTGCATGCAGCTAACATGGGTTCGATACCCAGCATCCCATATGGTCCCCTGAGCACTGCCAGGAATTATTCCTCGGTGTGACCCCAGAGCCAAATCAAAAGGGTACTGTCCCATGAACTAAGAGGTGCTTCCGAAGCTTTTTGAAACAGCCTGGACTTGAAAGTAGGGCACTCCCGTTTCTGCAAAGTACTGCAAAAGAGCCAGTTGGTGAGAGAGGGCAGGGGGTGGAGGGAGGATAAAGGTGAAGGGCTCTGCTTTGGCTCTGATTATGGAAAGAATGCTAAGTTCCCTGTGTTGGATGACTCAAATTAGATGTGGAACGCTACCTCAGAACTTTCTCACATTTTTATCTCTGGAAGGACAGTTAATTAAGCCCCTCCTTTGGGCCACTCGGACTTTAATCAAGATTCTGCAGCAGGAAAGCCAGAGAGCTCTACATACCCTGAGTGGCCCACAGTCCATCTAATTGGAAACAGCAGCGTTGGGGAGCAGGAAAGTTAATGGTGGTGGGCTAATAGGTTGCTTAAAACCTCCCAGCAAGCAGCGTTTGGCAAAAATGCACCAGATCTTGTTCATAAGGCTGGCGCTACACCCAAGTCCATGAAGCTGTGAGCAAAGCAGGAGGGCTGAGTCGGGAAGGGGGAACAAGCCAAACTGGACCTAACAACGTGGCTCTCCAGGGGCCATCTGTTCAGAGGCCCGACTGTGATCTCACGGGGGAAGTCGGAGATCCCAGTGTCCGCGTTTCTGTGGGTCAAGCTCTAGGCAGCCCAGCACTCGGAGCAGAGCCAGCCAAATGCTGGGGGAGCCAGGACAGGCCACATATGGAACTCATTACTCATGGAGAGGCCGGCCATGACAAAGAACATTTCTCCAGACTTTTCATGGGGGGCTTCACTTTCAGGAAGTTGCTATAATTACTGTTCAAGACTAGAGCAGCCTGCAAGCCGCTGACAGATCCAGTGGAGGAGGAGGAGAGGGGGGGGGGAGTGGTGGCGGTGGGAGGGGGGTGAATAGCAGGAGGGAAAGAGAAGAGAAAAAAATTGAACTTATCTGCCCCTTTTGACCAGTGAAAGAGCAGAAATTAAGTACCCCAGGAAGGCTCACAAAAGGTTTCCCAAAAGAGCCCTGACTTCCAGCATTCCCTGTTCTGTTTACTTTCTTATCTCCCCTCCATCTGCACATCCCTTGAGTAGCCCGTGAGGCTGGGAGGGAGACTGTGCACCCTCCCCTACGGCCGGCCCCTGCAGAATTGTACATCTCAACTTTCTCTCTTCTCTTTCTCTTTGCTCTTTCTCTAACACTCTCTCTCTCTGTCTCTCTCTCTGTCTCTCTGTCTCTCTCTCTGTCTCTCTGTCTCTCTGTCTCTCTCTCTCTCTCTCTCTCTCTCTCTCTCTCTCTCTCTCTCTCTCTCTCTCTCTCTCTCTCAGCTTTTCCATACTGGGGCCCACTTCCTGCCCAGTTGAGGGAAAAAATCTGGCCTGGAGATGAAATGACTGCTTACCATTACACTCCAACATCTGGTACCATTTTATGCACAGACCCATGTCTGAGCGCAGGCGATCGCGCGGTCTCCCCAGCGGCACAGCGCATACCCGAAGCTCCCCAGGGTGACATCATCCCATATATGGATGGCCTCTCCAGCCCAGCCCTCCCCCTTTTCCTGGTCCTAAATTCATTGCCAGTTCCCCCGGCTGCAGCAAATGTGCCACGTCAGGACTGGAAATCACAGCCCCGGAGTGGGGCTCAGGCCGGGGAAGCAGGATTCCGGGGGGAAAGCGGCAAGCGAACCCAGGTGCCGGAGAGGAGGCGCATGGCTGCACCAGGAGCGGCTAATGAAGTGTAGCCCGATGGAAGCTTCTGGAGATCCTGCTCCGTCGGCCCAGTGTTCAGACTACCTGTTCAGGACAGTGCCGTTGTACAGTAGTCTGCACATTGGTTAGACTGGGCAAGGCTGAACAACGCCACGGACCGCCGGGGACCACAGTGGCCCTGTCCACGAAGACACGGGGGCTTCCTTTTCCATCTCACACCCCGTGTTTCTCTCCGCAGGTTTTGTGCACTGGGGATCAGGGGTGCCCCCCATGGCGACACAACCAGAGAAAGGACAACGCCTTGGAGGACCTGAGGGTAAGGCCAGGGCCACTGGCTAGGTTGGGACAGGGAGTCGGATCAAGAGCAGGCAAGTTCTGTGTGTAAGGTTGGGGAACTGGGCTTGGGGTGAGTCAGGGGCAGTAGTGAGGTAAGGGCTTGGCGAAGTTCTTCTGAAATGGAATCAGAAAAGCTTCCTAATACTTAGGAATAATGCAGAGAGCTGTTGAACTGGATGAGGACTATAGGATATACATTCTTATGTCTCTCTTACAAGTCCATGTTCTCCCCAAAGTAATAATGCTTGCTGGGTTTTATTTTGTTTTGGTTTCTGTTTCTTTGGGTTCCCCCGTCTAACTATTGCTATATGCAGAGGGCTTTGCTGAACATGTACTTCTATAATGTGAATACCAGGAATAACCGTTTCTAATAGTAAAAGAAGAGGCAGCCAAACTTTTGCCCACCAGACAATGCCAATGGGCCTTGCCCAGAAAATAATACCAACTTAGAACTTAGTGAGTCAGTCACCACAGAAATGGGGACGAGACATCTCCACAGGCCGCTTTATGGGGATACTGGCATGGTTGCTAATTGCGGAGGGGCCTATAATCTATGGAGCTTCTCTATCGCATTTTAAGATGATAAGGTGCTTTGTCTAGAAATTCACTGATAAAAGAGGAATTTGTAAACGAAGGCAAGTTTACTTTGGTCGACTTCCAACTGGAGGTGAAGGCGGCAGGCAGGAGAGGAGGAGGTGGTGGTGGGAAACCCTGGGACTGAATGAAATCCTAATGGAGAGCATTAAAAACTGAGTCTGAGGCACAATATGATCCCGCCAAACATCAGTGGTGGGTTCCTTACAGAAAGTTCTGGAAAAACCGGCACTGCTTCACCCGTAAATCCCGGCAATTTCATTGCTATCTCCACCCAAACAAGTCTGTAGAATGAAATTATATGAGCTATGGTGGAAATGAATGGAAACTTTTTGTCCTGTAAATTCTTTCAAAAAACACATGCCTCTGAATAAGCCTTTGCCCAAATAATATATTTTGCAATAATTCAAAAATGGTTGCCAGCTCTCCTTTGGCAAAATATTTTATCCCAAAAGGTTTGTTCCCAAGGTATTCGTTGTCAAGAAAAGCGTCTGTTCTAAAGCATGACCCTTTGATCATCCCTCAAATGGTATAAAGAACATATAAGTTTTCTCTTCTATTCACAGTTTTTGGTTAAGATGTAGAAAAGAAATTTAGATATTATTGTTCCTCAAATAATAGTCTTATTTTATAAATTGCTATAATAACATTCATTGTTTAAAAATAAGTAAAAATTTATATCATTTTTACATAGATCAGAAAAATAAAAAACTACTAGGTAACTTTAAGAATGTTTTATAAAATAAATACATTTCATACTAAACAGCTATTTATCTCAAAGAACTAACAGCCATTGTTCCTTCCCCTCCTTTCTCCCGCAAGAAGATAGAGGGGACCAGAGATGTCCTTGGTGTAAGTACGGTAGTTGAAATGCAAAAATTCACTTGTAAGGGGGTAGCCATGCCACTCCACCCCTGCAGTGTGCGTGGCTTGCGTGCACACACACACACACACACACACACACACACATACACAGAGTTTGCCAGAATTCTGAAAACCCAAATTATGGCAAAAGAAAAGGAAGAGTTGCTTGTTTTTAAATGGTGTGAACTATATTAAAAAAGCAAAAGGAAAAGTTCACTTAAGAAACTGGCTGAAGGCAGTCCGGTCAACGGTGTGCTGGTACATAGATCAACATGTATCCACCAATGTGAAATAGCAACCTATTCCCAGGGTGGTAATAGCAATGGTTTAGTTTACTATTACTTTGTAAAAAGATATGTGAATATTTTAGGGAACACGGGATCTATTCCAGAGGAAAGTAAGCAACCATGAGCAGCAGCAAAAACACCCCTGGATACCATGGTAAGTATAAGTATTAACAAGAAACGCCACACATCCTTGAAAAGAGAATTGACTTGGGGGAGCTCTCCAAACAGTAATTCATAAAAACTGGTTAGTTGTTCTTTTGTTTTGGATTTTTTATTGTTCGCGTGAGTGCATGGATGATTGACAAGCCAGACCAGGTGCTGGGTGACAAGGGAAACTTGGAAGAGCTGGGTCTTAGTTTCAACAGTGTCATTTCTTAACTGGAAGGGAGCTAATCTTCTTTCTTTGTAGTTTCTATAGATTTAGGCACCCGCCACCTCCCCCATTTCTTTTCTAAAACTGCTAGATCTCATAATCAAAAGAAAGTTTGTTTACAACAGGGACAAAATTTCACACCAATCATTTCTTGCAATTAGTCAATAGGTTTAACCTCCTTCCTGTTTGGCCTTCGGCTTTCAGCCCAGATACTGTGTTTATATATATTTTTCAAAGACCAAAATAGACTATCTCCCTCCACCTCTTGCCTACAGACCACCCAGGCTCTCACTCTATGGGAGAGTTTGGTCCTAAAACTCTAATGAGACAAACTCCCCCTCCTTTACATCCCCCCACACACACTTTCTGGGGTTAAATCTTAAAGCTACCATAGGAAATACAACTTGTTGAAAGGAAAACATTCTCTCCTCCACAGCGCTAACCCTTTCTAATGAGAAGGCAACACTTCCAAACGCTCTGCAAAAGATTTTACTTTTTGAGAAACCATTTTCCCTCTTCTTCAAGGGAGACAATGCCACCAGCCCAGGAAGTCCAAATAATAACTAAGAGACCTTCACTCAGAAATCCAACTTAACCAGACGGTCAGACTATAACCTAGGAAGAGACAGGAACTTCAAGAGTGAAGAAGGAATTTCTCAGGGTCTCTGACCTTTTTACCTTGCTGTGCTGAAATTCTATAGACAGAAATATTTACCCGTCTTTGGAAAGACTCTGACCAAAAAAGAAATAAAAGAAAAAATGTTTACAGTTTTAATAAACAGAAATAATGGAGTTAATTTGAGGAGGATAATTACATCTTCACTTTGAATTTTCTGACTTATCTGACAGTCTGTTTCCTGAACTTTCTTTGCTTTTAAATTTGCTCTAGAGGACTTAGAATTCTTTTCTGGTGCTTTTGTTTTCCCAAAGATAATAAACCTATGACAAAGAAATAAGGCACAGTCACCATATTCAGAATTATATGACAAGATAATATTGTAAATAGCTGCAAATAAAATATTTTATATTTTAGTAATTTAAGTGATAGTGAACTAATACTCTATAGTTTGGGAGCTAGGGAAAAGTCAGGTGCTTTGTTCAGTATTTCACCCTTTGTAACAAGCTTAGGATCGACAGATTCAAAATAACCATATAATGTGCTCAGGCCATATAACTATATTTTAAAAAATTACTAGAAGCACAAATTGTCCATAAAGTATTATGAACAATCATTTCCCAGCAAGACTTCTGGAAAACCTGTTACAGATTTTCAGACTCAGATATTCTGGGGAAGCTTGGCTTTACAGAACTGTTGCTTATCAAAAGCAAGTAGTATGTGAACTCACAAATATTTCTTTTTATTTTTCTAGGTTGCATGCACCATTCTTAATTGAGCAGAGTTATCTTGGATCAAATTATTTATGGGAGAGAGGGGGAGAGCTATACAGGATTACAGTAAATTTTAATTTCCACCAATATATTCTTTGTAAGTGAATATAAATATTTTCTTTTACACTAAATGTAGCAACAATCACAAAATAGTTTAAGGATGTTTTCTATTAGTTTTTTCCCCCCCATATTCTGACCTTAGATTATTTTAATAGCAGCCAAGTTTTCTGGTGTTTTTGATTATGACAAGGAAAAAAAAACAAAGTACCTCTTCTCAGAAGTGATGATCAGAAATAAATTCATATGTGTATCTTCTTGAAATGAAATAAATACATTGGAAACTGCACTTATCAACTCTGTAAGACTCTACCATAGTTAATCACTGCATCCAAATTCCGATGCATAAGAAAACTCATTTTCCATCTCAAAAACTATTGGATGTTCTCCATCAAGTTTCCACTTGCTCTTTTTTTCAGAATGTTATTAATTAAAGGTAAATATCCAAATATTTGTTCTCTTTAAAATTATTTTTTAAAAAACTCTGAAAACATACTCCTTGGGCAGTTCAATTTTGGATTGCTTTGGTTTTCTTAAAGATCCTTCTTGCTGGAATGTGATGATATGGGTATTGCCTTTAAAAGGCCAGGGAGGACTTGTTTAAGAACCTCTATGGATGTGAATTAATCATTTCTACCAAGATATGGAGTAGATTTATTCTCAAGTCACCAGAATTAACATTTCTTTTAATATCATTAACTCTTTCTCAGACAGATTATAAGGAAACGCTTCAAAGGGCCTGGTTTTAATCTGAGGATCTGAAATGAAGTTACCTATTTTGAGTGTGATTTTGAAAGACGTGATTTTGCAGCTTTCATGCTAACAACACATCAAAGCACCCTGCCACTTTTAGAATGAGGGCCCAGTCTTATAATAAATTAGGAGAATTGGAGCTAACAATTTTCTGCTTTTCATTTGGTTTTACACATTCATACCTACAAAACTTTGAGGAAAAATGAGAAATTGAACTAAAGTTCCTATTGCTTAAAATAGTATTGGTCAAAAAACACATTGTGCTCCTGGCTTAAAAATCCTTCTATCAAAGCATCGGATACCAAATTCATCCAGTCCATTAATTAATTTGAAAGCGGCTGCTGTCGATGACAAGGTTCTCTCTCCTGGCAAAGCTATGGGACTTATCTTCAATAAGAAACATGTATAAACATGGTCTTTATCTTTAACTTCAGTATTCAAAAATAGGCAGTTTTTGTGAAGAGGAAAAACATCTGGGTCAGTTCCTCGGAACTCCACGTGTGGGCAGTAATATGATAAGCTGGATTTCAGGGAAAACCTTGTACTAAATGGTTCTGGTTTATTTATTCATTTTGTTTTCCTCCTTGAAAATTCAATGTGAGTTTTCCTGTTATCCCTGTTAGCACATTGGGACAAAGTGTACAGGAGAAGTTTCTGAATAAAGTTGAAAATCTGACTTGTTTTTAGCTCTGTGATGTTTGAATGTTTAATTGCTATTGTGTGTTTCTCTCCCTATCCCCTGACCCTGCCAAATCACCCAGTCTGGAAAGCAGACGGAAACCATCTGCTCGTGAGCCACGGAGCCCCTGCAGAGCCCTGGGCCTGGCTGGACGGAGTTGTCATGTGTCTGCCTGTCTACACTTGCTGTGCAGAACATCCGCTCACCTGTACAGCAGGCACAGACAGGCAGTCACATGACAACCCAGCCTGAAGGACAACCAGCCACTGAAAGAGATGAGCCCCTCATGCCATCGCATCTGCACCAAGAGTGGCAACCAGATGAGGGGCACCGGGTGGGGGGGAGGGGCCCTGTAGGGTCAAGGGAGGGGCCTGGATTTTAATGGGTTGATACTTAATTCGCATGTGTTATCATCATTCTTATTTTATTTTAGTTCAAATATTGAATCTCATTTCCAAAAAGTAAAGTGAGTGGTGCTTATTAAAATCCAATAAAACCCATTTCTGAAAGCATTCCTGTGCTCTCGATAGTTCTCTTTCCCTGACTATGGTCAGTGCATACGAATGTATCAATCACTCTGCACACATAGGCTACGCACCTTTGCTCTTTGAATTATGACATAATCAATCTCGCTACACAAGAGTCATTATCACCAATCTTCTGCCTGATGTGCCACAAAGAATCAATGATTCTAGTTATCGGTCAGTAACTTGGTTTCATTTCTGGCATAATGACTTTTTATGAGAGAGACAGGAGGAGGAAAGAAAGCAGGAAGAGCGGTGAGCCAGAGGAAGTTGTGTTTTGGGCTAGTAAACAAACTCTGGCTGTTTGAGTCTAGAAAAAAACAGAGTGAAAAAAGAGGTCTAGTTCCAACAATTTTTGTGTCAAAATAATTGCTTTTCCTCTCTAGACAAGGAGGAAGTTGAAGACCTGACATTCCAAATGTCCTGACAGACACAGATGTAGTTCTGTGGCTCAGAAAGTATTCCAAGGGTGGACTTGAGAGGCCAATGTAGGTATTTGAACACAGGTTCTTTTTCATGCAAACTTGCACATTCTTGAGATGTTTGGGCAATTCAATTACTTTCCAAAGAGCATGGGGAAGAATTAGTGGGATGCAATGTGTATTTCGCCCTATCTTCAGTCAAAACTTCAGTTTAAAAAAAAAAACTTCAGTTTACACATGATGAACTAGAGTTAAATGTATCTGCCTGGCTTTGTGCACATAGAAGAGCAAGGGTAAAAAGTGGTAAGTCAGGTAAAAGCTAGAAACTGCTCCACTTTGAAATGGTTCCCTAAAACATTTTCTGAGCCTGATTGTGAGATTCAGAATCTTTCTTCGAAGGATTCTGCTCAAGCACTGAAAGAATGTGGCACAAGTCTACCCCCAAATTTTATGCTTTTTTAAATTTAACCAAGCATTTCAACTAAATCTTTTGGGCTAAATAAACTATTTTTTACTCACACTTTTTTTTTTTAAATAAAAGACAAAGTTGTAAGGGTCAATGCTCCACACGGTTCAAACATTTCTATAATTTGGGGATATTTTACTGACCCTAGTACTCCAGATTCTTTTAAAAAAAACTAAAACCAGGGGCCGGAGTGATAGTCCAGTGGGTAGGGCGTTTGCCTTGCACGGCCGGCCCATGCAGGCCCGGGTTCGATTCCCGGCATCCCATATGGTCCCCTGAGCACCACTAGGAGTAATTCCTGAATGCATAGCCACGAGAAACCCCTGAACATTGCCGGTGTGACCAAAAAAAAAAAATAGCAAAAAAAAAAAAAAACCTAAAACCAAAAACAAGTGAATGAGCAAAATTGTTACTAATTCTGAAGCCAAATTATTACTAAGGCTGCATGTCTGCAAGTCAGCATCTAGCCCCTGGAAGCATGCCATGTGCAGAGGCTGCTTGTGCTTCTGCAAAAACACTGGGCATAAAGAAATAAAAAACCTGCCATGGAGGCGGGCTGGGGGAGGGGGAGGGAACCGGGGACGTTGGTGGTGGGAGACGGGCACTGGTGGATGGATGGGTGCTGGAACACTATGACCAAACCAAAATATGAACTTTGTAATTGTATATCTCACGGTGCTATAATAAAATACTTTAAAAAATGGGGGCGCGGAGCGATAGCCCAGAGGGTAGGGTGTTTGCCTTGCACACGCCCGGCCTATGCTGGCCCGGGTTCAATCCTCGGCATCCCATATGGTCCCTGAGCACCGCCAGGAGTAATTCCTGAGTGCAGAACCAGGAATAACCCCTGAGCATCGCCAGGTGTGACCAAAAAAGCAAAAAAAATAAATTAAAATTAAAATAGATGATAGATAGATAGATAGATAGATAGATAGATAGATAGATAGATAGATAGATAGATAGATAGATAGATAGATAGATAGATAGATAGATAGATAGATAGATAGATAGATAGATAGATAGATAGATAGATAGATAGATAGATAGATAGATAAAAACACTGGGCAAGGGCAGGTCCAGACTTTGTCCTTCCAGTCAACAGCCATGGGGAAGCCAGGAAGCCAGCAGAGTCCTCCTTAAGGGGGTGATTCAGGATAGCATTCCAAATATCCTCCCCTCCGACAGGTGGCTCATATGTGGCTTGCATTCTTTTCTTTCTTTACTGTCAGTGGGGTTATTTTGCTTTTTTCTTTGGGGGGTGGTCACACCTGGAAATGCTCAGGGGTTACTCCTGGTTCTTTGCTCATGAATTACCCCTGGCAGTGCTCAGGCGACCATATAGGATGCCATGGATTGAACCCGGTCGGCCGCATCATTCCATATGGTCGCCTGATTGTCATTGGTTTTACTTTTGCTTGTTTGCTTGTTTTACTTAGTTCTAAAACCCTCCCCAAGTGTTTAAAAGAATGTTATCGGGGCTGGAGCGATAGCCCAGCGGGTAGGGCGTTGCCTTGCACATGGCCGGCCTGTGCTGGCCCGGGTTCGATCCCCGGCATCCCATATGGTCGCCTGAGCACCGCCAGGGGTAATTCCTGAGTGCAGAACAAGGAGAAACTCCTGAGCATTGCCGGTGTAACCCAAAAAAATAAATAAAAAAAATATAAAAAAAAGAATGTTATCGATTTAAATGTATTTAAATGAACTCAGTGAAACTTTTTTTCCCTTTAAGGATTTCTTCTATAGCAAAGGGTATTATAGTTGATCAGCATACACTTGCTTTATTTATTTGTTTGTTTGTTTGTTTGTTTAGCCTTTTTGGGTCATACATGACCATTCTCAGGGGTTACTCCTGGCTTTGAGCTCAGGAATCATTACTGGTGGTGCATATGGGATCCTGGGGATCCAATGTAGGTCAGCTGTGTGCAAGGCGAATGCCCTACCCGCTGGACTATCACTCTAGCCTGGCATACACTTTTGAGCAAGAAAAATGATACATGGAGAAGAGTGGGCTTATATATCAAAGTATTTATTTATTTGTTTGTTTTGCTTTATGGGTCACATCCAGCGATGTTTAGGGATTACTCCTGGCTCTGTATTCAGGAATTACTCCTGATGGGGCTCAGGGGTCCACATGGGATGCTGGTGATTGAACCTAAAGACAAATGCTCTACCCGCTATGCTATGTATCGCTCTGATCCCTCAAAGTTTTGTTTTAGTTTTTAACTGTTAAAAAGTCCCTTTATTTTTGTTTGTTTGGGGTCATTCCTGGTTGTGCTCAGGGCTTACTCCTGTGTTCAGATATCACACTGGCAGTGTGTGGCAGTGTTCCAGGGACTATATGTGGTGCTGGATTGAACCAGGGTCAGAAAATGCCTTTAATCCTATCCTATTTCTCTGGTTTCTACAATTGACACTTGAAAAAAATAATCAGGCTGGGGATATAGCTCTAAGGGGCAGAGATCTCTGGCACCACATGTCCCCTAAAAGCTGTGGCCTGGGCCCAGAATGATAGTTCAGCAGGTAGAGCATTTGCCTTGCATGCAGCTGACTTGGGTTTGTCCCTCAGCATCCCATATGGTCCCCTAAGCACCACCAGGAGTAATTCCTGTGACGCAAAAAATAAACAGATAGATAGATAGATAGATAGATAGATAGATAGATAGATAGATAGATAGATAGATAGATAGATAGATAGATAGATAGATAGATAGATAGATAGATAGATAGATAGATAGATAGATAGATAGATAGATAGATAGATAGATAGATAGATACATAGATACATAGATACATAGACAGATAGACAGATAGACAGATAGATAGATAGACAGATAGACAGATAGACAGATAGACAGATAGACAGATAGATAGATAGATAGATAGATAGATAGATACATACATACATACATACATACATAGACAGATAGACAGATAGACAGATAGATAGATAGATGATAGTCACTTGTACAAATAATAAAGGCAAAAAAAAGAAATAGCATTGACCAGTATAGTCTGTGGAATAATGCTGTTCACTCTTCAAACATTCAGCATTACCCTTCGATAATGCTGAAAAGCACATATGTTTCTAGGAAGGGACCCTATATGCAAATGTAAAATAGAGACCTCAGAGATATTACAGGAGTTAAGCCCTTACCTTGAATGCAACAGACCTGAGTTAGAACCCCAGGACCACACATGGTCCCTGAGCACCACCAGGAGTGATCCCTGAACACAGTGTCATAAGTCATCCTTAAGAACTACTGGATGTGGTTCAAGTCTCCCCTCAAAAATCAAAATACAGGGCCAGAGCAATAGCCCAGCGGGTAGGGCGTTTGCCTTACACGCAGCCGGCCTGTGCCGGCCCGGGTTCGATCCCCGGTATCCCATATGGTCCCCTGAGCACCGCCCGAGTAATTCCTGAGTGCAGAGCCAGGAGAAACCCCTGAGCGCCGCGCGGTGTGACCCAAAAAGAAAAAAAAAAACAAAAAACATAAAAAAAAACAATTTTGTGGGGGCAGAAGTGATAGCACAGTGTGTAGGTCATTTGCCTTGCACGAGGCTGACTCAGGTTCGTCCCTGGAATCCCATATGGCCCCCGAGCACCACCAGGAGTAATTCCCAAGTACAGAGCTAGGAGTAGCCTCTGAGCATTGACCCAAAAGGAAAAAATGAAACAACAAAAGAACAGTGCGTATGTATGTTAAAAATATATATATGTAACAGTGATCATCAAGAATTTTAAATAAGCACAAATAAATTGAAGTCTGCTATGTCCTGAGACTACTATTAGTGTATTTCTTAAAGAAAAATAAGTCTAAATTGAGAAGAGCTTGATCAATGTTCAAACAGCAGCCCAGCCTAACAACCCAGCAAGAACAAGCACACTTGGGATGGGGATGAGTAAGGAGCCCCTCTCCTTCCTTCCTGGTCTAACCACGTGGCATCCAGGGAGGGAGCTGCTCCCTGTTCCCTGCTTCTGAGGTTACGTTTATCATATATTACTGCTACATAATAAAAACAATACTGAGTAAATATCCCTATAAGGGAACTGCTGCATCTCCTTATCAGGCTATCCAAACACTTCAACCCACAAAAATGAGGCCTGTAATGTTTTCGAGAGTCCAGAGAATGTCCTATCTATGCAGAGCTTTCAATATTGTAAGGTCAGTACATTTACATGGAAACATTCTTGAATGATTCGAATTCTGTAGGACTTTGCAACATGATTGTGAGGTTCATGCTGCATAACAGAAATAGAGCCACTATTGGCCATGGTCTATTATTAGGAATTCCCCTTTTTATTCTTTATTGCTTTTTTGGGTCACCCCTGGCAATGCTCAGGGGTTATTCCTGGCTCTGTATTCAAATTACTCCTGGAAGTGCACAGGGGACCATATGAGATGCCAGGGATCTAACCTGGGTTGACCATGTGCAAGGAAAATACTCTCCCTGCTGGACTATTGCACTAACACCTAGGAATCTCCTCTCATCAGAGGTTTTTTTTTTTTTTTTTGGGTCATACCTGGCAATGCTCAGGGGTTTCTCTTGACTTTTCACTCAGGAATTACTCCTGGCGGTGCTCGGGGACCATATGGGATGCCAGGGATCGAACCCGGCCGGCATGGGGCGACTGTGTGCAAGGCTAACGCCCTACCCGCTGGGCTATCGCTCTGGCCCCTCATCAGAGGTTTTGCCTATCACTTATACATTTCTCATTGATAGGAAGAAAAGCAGTACACTTTTCTCCTTGAATCAGAATAGCATATTAATCTGAAACCCTATTTTAGGTATATGTATATACATACATACATATATATATATATATATATATATATATATATATATATATATATTTTGCTTTTTTGGGTCACAACTGGCAATGCTCAGGGGTTTCTCCTGGCTCTGCACTCAGGAAGTACTCCTGGCGGTGCTCGGGGACCATATGGGATGACAGGGATCAAACCTGGGCCGGCATGGGCTGGCCATGTGCAAGGCAAACGCCCCTACCCGCTGGACTACTGCTCCGGCCCCTAGGTATATTTTAAAGATCAGTCTCACCCCCAAACACAGCTACTATGCCTTGACTTGGGGTCTATACACCTGCAGAATACCTTGGGGTGAGGGGCTGAAAACCCTAGGTTTCAGAAGGGGGGTAGGCAACCCCTACCAATGAGCACAGGTTCACATGTACAGGAAATCCCACCGTTTGGGGGAAAAGGCCTAACCTAGAAGGACATCCAGGTATGGGGGGGTGGGGGTGGGGGGGAAGCCCTGGTGATCACAAACTCTGAGTGTAAAATGATCGATCACTCTCAAGAAGCAGAAAGCCCCAATCTTAAAGGAATTGGAGAGTAAAAGGTCAGGAGATCCCATAGGGATGGGAAGATGTAGGAACTGGCCTAGAGTCCCGCCATTCTCCCTCACCTGCTGTACCTTTGCATTCTGGTGCAGGGTTAGCCTGATCTGGCTGCCTTTGGCACACTCCTGGCAGAGGAGCAGAAAGATGCAGGACTGAAGGGGAAGCAGCCCATACAATCCCACAGGTACCCACACTCCCTCTTGTCTCTGCTGATGAATGCCTGGCTCCCACACCTCCTGTCTTGCAACATGAAATGACAACATCCAATCGGGGACATTGGTGGTGGGAAATGGGCACTGGTGGAGAGACGGGTGCTGGAACACTGTATGACCAAAACCCAAACATGAACATCTCTGTAATCGTATCTCACGGTGGTATAATAAAATATTAATAAAATTTAAAAAAAAAGAAATGACAACATCCAGGTAATTAGATGACACAGGATTCAAAGAAGGACATGATAGAGAGGGATCACTGTGCACCATGGCACATATACGTGCTTGTTATTTTGTTATGTATGATTCTTCACCTAAAATTAGTCTCTGATTAATATATGGATTGTATGATTCTTCACTGATGAGCCAGGTTGTGATCAGCTCTTCTGCTGGGTGGAGCTCTGAGGAGAGGGAGTCCAGATGTGGAAAATGGCGGCCCTCATGGTGTGGGGGGTTCCTCTGGCTTCTTGCAAGGCTCTGCTGGGCTGGCGGGTCAGGGCTAGAACCCGCCATCCCCTCCCGGACGCCTCATGATCAGCTGGGCACAGGGGAGGCAAGTAGCAGCTCTTCCCCATGTGTGTGAGTCTCTGGATTGGCATACCTGGCTGGCCTTGAAAAAGACTGCTGCACGGTGGGTCACTGATGAGCCGGGCTATGATCAGTCTTTTTCAAGGCCAGCCCAGGTATGCCAATCCAGAGACTCACACACATGGGGCAGAGCTGCTACTTGCCTCCCTTGTGCCCAGCTGATCATGAGGCATCCGGGAGGGATGGCGGGTTCTAGCCCTGACCTGCCAGCCCAGCAGAGCCTCGCAAGAAGCCAGAGGAACCCACACACCATGAGGGCTGCCATTTTCCACATCCGACTCCCCTCTCTTCATAACTACACCCAGCAGAAGAGCTGGTCATGCAGTTCATCAATAATTGCTCAAGTTTTGAGGTGACTACAGAGTATCTCACCCGCATGGCAGAGCCTGGCAAGTATCTGTGTCATATTTGACATGCCAAATACCAGTAACAATTATAGACCTCATTCCTGTGACCTGATGGAATGGTTTGAGGCTCTTTGTGTTCCTGAAGCGGGATGAATCCCTTGGGTTATCTCGCATGTGACAGGACGTATTAAGATATTACTGGTGCCCACTTGAGCAAATCGATTATATAAGGGAAGACAGTGATACAATGATGATTCTACACCTAAAATTAGTCTCTGATTAATTTATGAATCTGGGATCAACTTGCCACCAATTAATTAGTAATCTAACATTAACTTCTGATTTATGAGAGTCCTACAAAATTCTTTGGTGGATGTTTAATAGCCTAGGTCCCCTCAGAGTCGAGGACAGGTTGAGGCTGAGAGAACAACTTGTTCTAACAGACACTTACTCCTCAAACCAACATGACCTCCATTCTTCCTACCACTACCAGCTATGAGGTCCAGGTTCAATTAATACTGTCCCCAAGAATAACGGAGCCATTGATGTGATTCACATTTATTACAAAGCTGTTATAAAATAGAGCCGTATACATACATGTGACATAGCACGCTGTTTCTTCAGCAGCCAACTGATGTTGAGGAAAATCTACCAAACATTACATAAGACTTACAGAAGGCTGGCAGTCGCAAGAAAATGGGACAAATCTCCCCTATTAAATTATTTTCTTAGTATAATTTCCACTAAACTCTTGAAGAGGAGTATAAATTTATCATGGAATAAAGGAATGAATCTATCATCGACTTGGCAGTATTTCCTGGCTCCCATCTGTGACTTAGAAAGGTGAGTCACCATATACACTATAGGAATTTCCCTAGTACCTACAACAAAAGCCAAAAATCCTGGGAGCCAAGTGAAAGCATTCAACTCACCAAATACTAAGGCATATTTTTACGAGGAAGAGGCTAAATGGGGAGGGTGGGAGGTAACCCTCAGAAAGTGTGTGCCTTATAGGTTGAACTCTGACAGCAAGATCCCTCGAGAATCCAAGACTCATTTCTAATCTGGCTGCAAAAGATGGGTGTACAGGAGCAAATACATGGTGCCATAAGCCCCGTTTTCACTCCACCCTCTCTTCTCTCTTCTCTACCTCCTGGTTCTACCAGGCCCCTCTAGCCTCAGTTCCCAGGGCATCAGAGGCTGGCTGATGAATCCTAGCCTGGGTCAAGGAAAAGCACTCTCCCTCCCCTCTGCCTTGTCTGCAGGCTCATGACTTCTGCTGTGAGAGCAAGAGCCCCAGAGGAGGAAAGAGGGCAGAGGTGCTGGCCTGGGGGATGGGCATAGGCAGGAAGGAATGGAGCTGGCCCTAAAGGAAAGAAACTTTGTCTTCTGGCTTAGATCACGTGACTGGAGGTAGGCACCACTCAGAAATACACTTATATTTACTATCTGGTCTCAGCAGTAAACAACAGTAGCTAAGCAACAGGGGGTGCTGTCTGTGCTTCTCCTTAGCTTCCTACAGGACAAGCTTTCCTCTCCAGGTACCTGCACCGACACTCCAGGCCCCTACCTGGCCTCCTGTCTCTCCAGTCACCCATATCCATCACATACATCTGTGCCCAGCAGTCAGTTGGCCCCAGGATGCCATGGATCCTGGGACCTTTGTGGTGGAAGGCATGAGAGCTCAAGTCATACAGCCTGGCTGGCATCTCTGTTTCACCACCAACTTGAAAGGTGAACTTGGGAACTCCTGAACCCTTACCAGGATTCTGCAACAAGAGAAACTGAGTCTGGCAAATGACATTTCCAAAGGTTGGAGCTTTTCTGTTCTTTTTTACTTATTTTTATAACTTTTAAAAAAATATTTTATTATACCACTGTGAGATATACAATTACAAAGATGTTCATGTTTGGGTTTCAGTCACACAGTGTTCCAGCACCATCCCTCCACCAGTGCTCATTTCCCACCACCAATGTCCCTGATTCCCTCCCCTCTCCCTAGCCTGCCTCTATGGCAGATTCTTTATATCTCTTCTCTCTTTCTCCCTCTCTTCCTTCTTTTTTACTTTTTGGTTATATCTGAAACATAGGAATGATAGCATCCATTCTGAGGGCTGTAATCTGGATGAAATGAGCTCACATATATACAGACATGTAAGTATGTATATAAAATGCTAGCTATTACTATCACAATTCTTGCATAGAGCTTTTGAATAGAGCAGTTGGGAAAATTTTTTAAAGACCATGATGTATTTAAATGCACACAAGTGATAAATTCCCAGGATCAGCTAAATCATGAACAAACTCATCTAAGAAGATCTCTAGGGTGGGCTCAAGAATGGCATAGCAGGTAGGACATTTATTTACCTTGCATATGGCTAACCCAGGTTTGATCCCCAACTCCCCATATGGTCTCTCAAATCCTGCCAGGAGTTATACCAGTCAGGATTAAATCCTGAGCACCACCCAAAAAAATAAATAATGAACAAAAATAAGATATCTTTGAGCAGCTGGGCACAACACAAGAACCTCTTACAGATTTTCCATGTTGGAGGCATCTTGGAACTCTTGTGGCTGTGGTCTGGAAACACCAGAACTTCCCAGAGAGAGACAAGGAGAGCTAAGCTGCCAGCACAGGGAAGAAACCATTGCAAGTACCCAGACCCAGATCAAGGACTTAAGTGTGTGAAATCTATCTGACATTAAAAATTTCCATATAAACTATTTTTGTCTGGTTTTGTTTCTGTTTTTAAGTAGAAATGGTCTTGGACATTCCTATAGAATTTAATTTCTCTTTCTGCAGAAAATTTAGCAACAGCCAACTGATCTTCCAATACTTCTTCCACACACAATGAAGCACAAAGCTCTTAGGGCACAGAATATATGTTTTCTCCGGCCACTGAGAGACCCTGCAGTGTGACTGTGTGATGATAAGGCTAGATGAAAAGAGCCTGGCCCTTTAGGCAGCTAAACTGGAGACAGGCTCACCTGTACATGCCATTGCTCTCAAAAGCATGGTTACCTTATGCCTGCATTACTGCAACACAAGCTTCTCAAACTCCAGGTGTGTGCAGAGCTCAGGAACTGACCATTCAGGGACTCATTCCACACTCTCTCCCAGGGCTGCTTCTTAGCACTTGATTGCCTCTGCAAGATGCAGAGGATTTGGTTTGACTGTATTGCACTTTTATACCTATCCATCTTAAATGGGAAATAAGTCACAGGCTCCAAATTATTAACAGTTCACATGAGCCAGAATACCACAACTATCATAACCCAGGCTTATTTTTTTTTAAACACAGATCTCAAACTATCAAAGAACAGAATTTCTATAAACAGTTATCCAGGATTCAAGATTGAAGATGATCAATTTGGACACTTCTCAAAAAAAAAAACCAATCATTTTAGACAGATGGCAGAAGAATGAGCCCCTAAACACTGCACCAATTCCACATCAGTGTCACAAATTTTGCTCTCAAGATGCTCAGCCCCTTGGGTCTTTTTCAACACAGAATTTAAGGGAATCACCCTCACTATGTTAGTATTGTTCCAGGGATATAAGACAGGGAGTTTTCAACTACTGACCCACAGGCCCATACTTTCAGGTACACAGACATGTGACTGCACCAAAGCAAGGAAGGAAGTTTGAGGGGAATGTTGGGGATTTGGAATTCTGTGGGAAACAACAAACAAAACAGGTGCCCTATTGTGTTAACAGAATGTTTGAAATAAAGTCAGCATGAAAGAGAACCACCCAGGTCTTGAAATGGAACTGGAAAGCATTCATAATGGAAACTCCTTCCCTGTCTGCAGCTTACCTCATCATCTTTGTACCAGGACAGGCTCTCAGCTGTCAGGACGAACCAGTAACCCTTTGAGCCTCCTTTCATGATGCCAATGTTGCTGATGGTAAGCCACCCTTTGCGAATCACCTGCAAGAGAGCACAGGTTGGCAGACATCCTTAGTTGAGTGGGAGTCATGGGGAGAAGGGGTGCTATAACTGAGCAAAGTCAAAAAGTGAGGTCTAGATTGTAATTTGAACAGCGTGTGCCTCCTCTGAGCACCACACTCTGTCAAGCTGGGGTTTCTCTTCCCAAAGTACAGACAACAGGAAAAACATTTCTAGCACATCCCAGTAGACTAAACAGAAGCCCCCATCTTAAAGGGCTGGCACAGGAAGCACCATCGAGACAGATGGGAATGGAAGGAATGGCAAGAAGGCTTGAGCCAGGCCTATTTATGATTCTGTGGCCATCCATAGAACATGCTTAGCTGACGGCATGAGCAACTTGGGCCTCACAAGTTCACCACCTCTTCTCCCCTTCCCACCTGATGGTCCACTTGTTGGTCTGGTTTGCATCTCTTTCAGATTTCCACCAGTAAATGGCGACCAAATGGTGAAACGAGGAAACTCAGGCCAACCAATTAGCTCCTTATTAACAGCTCTGAAACAGGCCGTTTAAGAGGGGGAACTGAACAATAAACTAATATAAAAAAGTTGAGTTTTTTTCCTCTAGCATGGGCAGAAGGTTCCTGGACATCAGTCATGGGATTTTTTTTTTTTTGGCTCCAAAGCCAAAAAAAGCAAAAAGACACAAAAAAGACATGAATGACTATAGACAACTGAAAAATTTCTCCATGACCAAGGTGACTGCCAACAAATTTAAAAGACAATCTATTGACTGGATAAAATATCTGCAAATTCTGTATATGCCATGGGGCCAACATATCTTTAATATGTAAAAAATGAGTAGTGTGATAGCAAAATTTAAATCCTATTTAAAAAAGAGGCAGAAGATCTGAAAAAAGTATTTTTCACACTGAATCAATAAAATTGAGAGGCTAAGCTTAATTAAAAAAAGTATTTTTCAAAAAACAAAACCACAGAGACGGTGACTGGCACATGAATAGATGAAGGTGCTCAGCACCACTAATCACTGGAGAGAAGCAAACCTCACATCTTGTAAGAAAGTGATTCTCAAAGAGACAAGAATCAAAGTGTGGGTAACACAGGAGCAAGGGGGTCCCTTCTGTGCTTTTGGTGTGAATGTACATTGGCATAACTCCTCTGGAAAACTTTGGAGATTCCTCAAAAATAAAAATAAAAATAAACAACAACATCAAAACAGAAATGCCACATAATTCAGTACAGAACAGAAATACCACATAATTCAGCAATTCTACTACCTGAAAACTATGTTCAGTGCATATTATTTGCAGTGGACAAATACAGAGACAGTGGACAACCACATGTCCATTTATGGGGAGTAGACCAAAAAATGGAATATTGATCAATCACTAGCAATAGCTTGCTTGAGATTGAGGCAGCTCAGGGGATGCTGCAGAGAAGCAATGAGGTCAGGCTGGGAAGCTTGGTTGGCCTGTTTGTTTACCTGGAGAAGGACAAACAAGAACCAAATACCTAAGAGCACGGAGTCCAGAAAATGACAAGCAGGGTGAAGGTGTTGAGGCGAGAGCTACAGGAGAGGGGTCCAGTTCACAAAGAACCCCCTCAAAAAACAGGGGGGCCAGAAAAGCAGTTAGGGCACATGCCTGATAGGCACCTGCCCTGGGTTTGATTCCTGGCATCACATGGTCCCCTGAGTATTGCTGGGCACAGCCTTGTAGGGCTCAGCACCGTCTGAATGGCCTTTGGTCAAGTTCAGCACCAAAGGGCCTGAGCAGTACCACATTCTCAGGGTTAGGCCCTTACTGAACTACCAATTCAGCTGAGTGAGATGAGACTCCCCAGTGAGGGCTCTTGAGTGCCTGAGGAGAACCCATCCCTGCAAAAAAACACAAAAACAAAAAAAATCCATTATGCTTCCACAAGTCAATCTCCAAAGACACATGCTGGGTGAGTGGCCAGTAGTGACTGAGCATCTGAGAAACCAGGCACTGTGCCAGGTGGCCTGTT
The DNA here is from genome assembly GCA_021461705.1 of Cryptotis parvus. Lineage (NCBI taxonomy): Eukaryota > Metazoa > Chordata > Mammalia > Eulipotyphla > Soricidae > Cryptotis > Cryptotis parvus. The sequence goes on along the minus strand of JAJIBD010007030.1, from coordinate 54,372 downwards.
CCTATGGTCATGGGGACACCCAGCTGTGCTTCCCATTAGGCTGATGGGGCAGGGCAGGGATACTATCACACCTACCAGCTTCTAGGTGTGCAAGGAGGTGCCATGAGAACAATCCAGGAGGGGGCTTCTGTCTAGGGCTTGAAAGAATTATCCAAGCTAGATCACAAAAAGGACAGTTGTCTAGTGAATCATCACTCCACGCTCGGAAGTATTATGACAGATGGGTCCCCTGGCCAGAAGGTACTGGGGTCGCCCCTGCATGGCTTTAACATTCTAGGAAAATGTCAGAGCTTCCAAATCACTAGAAGAGGCAAAGTTAGGAAAAGTATTGGCCTTTTCCTAACTTGGACTTCAAGGATAATAACAAAAGCTGATGCTTACTAAATACTAGCAGTCAGGAAGTATGTCTGGCATGCACTAAGATCTCAGTTCAAACCCCAGCACTACATGGCCCCCAAGAGCTGCTTGAGGGAGGCTTAATGGCCCCCAGAACCACTGGACACAAGCAGCTCTTCATTGCCAAGTCTGAGCATTGAACATTCTACCCAGTTAACCAAAGACACTGAAAGATAGGTCCCAGACCCACTCCCCAGCAATGTTTCAGGGCACCCCTAATAAAATCCATCCTACACCAGATAGTGTTTAAACAGCAGCATATGCATTATTTCCTATCCTCTGGGAGGGAGCTGGCCCCTTTGTTCAGTTGACAAGTAAGGGAGGCTGGGACTGGGCCCTGCCCCTACTCACACCAGCAGGCCTTTCTCCCAAGGCTTCTGTGGGGTCTTGATGCTTTGTGCCCCTCCTACAGAGCACACTTGGGAGGCTGAGGGGAGGGTCTCTGAACACAGAATAAGATTCCAATTGCTCCGTCTCATGGCTGAGCCCCAGCCCTAGACCCAGCACACATGCTAGAGAACTATTTCTAAGGAGCAAATGGTAGGAACATCTTCACCTGACTAGAAATGGATTGGTCAACAGACGGTAACACCAGTCCCTGGTTTAAATTAAGCTGAACAGCAACACCTCAGGTCTGAAGTGAGAAAGCATTTTGGGTCTGGAGAGTTGGATGGGAAATTTTGCCTCCTACTCCCAACACTGGCTGGCTGAAAGGCCCACAGGTCTGCCTCCACTTCCCTGTGCCACAGGATAAGAGCATCTGCGCCACTGAACTCTTGGGACACCGGTGAGTTGACGACTCATGGACTCACTGCAGGGAGCATGAGCACAGCTATGACAGTGTGGCTGCTATCTGTAAACACACCATGACGGCTACTGGAACATTAAGGACAACTGAAAGTTATCACTTGGAGTCACACACATTTCCTCACATCCTGACCATATTCATGTGCTCTGAGTCCAGTGGCCAGCCTGAAATAGGAAATTTCTTGAAATAGGAAATGTATGGCTGGCCTGAAATAGGAAATTTCTTAACATTCCTGCATATATGACCATGGCATATGGGGAAACTAAGGCAGATGAACACCAACCTGGTAGCAGCATGATTTGACAGTACGACCTTTGGTGGCAGGCCTCTGAGAACTAAATGGACATCACTGAGATGGGAAGAACTGGGCACCATCTGTATATAAGGGACAAGTCAACTGACTGAGACACATTTGTGGAAGCTAATAATAATCTGAAAGTAAGGAATCAGCCTTTAATAGTCATATCAAATCCCTTTTATAGCTGAAGACACAGAAGATGGTAACTTCCGGGTTTCCACTGACCTAATTCCACGGGTGGAAGTTTCAGAAGTCCAAAGCATGACTCTATGAAACAGCTTCATACAGAAACCAAACGAAGAACACTCTTTCAACTTTTTTTTTCAAACTGCCCAACTATCCTAGGAGTACTTCTATGGGGTCTCATTTCCTGTCACCCACGAGCCCCAGGAAAGCCCCTCTAACAACTTTCCATTAAACCTTCCTTCTAGAATATTTCCCCATGCCACTGCAGCTCATAAGGCTTCTGTACTCTTCTGTCAACAAAATACCCCTAAGGAATTCTTTTAACTTCTCACTGTAGCCCAGCATTTGTTCAAGGGCCTGCTCAGGTGCCATTTCCACACATGCCTGCCCACTTCTGCAGAGCTCACACCAAGGGAGCTGTTTATTCTCAACACTGACTCACCTAAACCTCGACAAGACCCAGGCCATTAGCGATGATGAAAATCAGGGCCCAAAGTCCTCCACTCTTCCTGTGTATCTTTTCCATGTGCTGGGGGCTTCCTTTGAAGTGAATAGGGAGCTCCACATGTGGAAAAGATTCCAAATGATACAAAACAGAATGAGAATCAAGTCTGTCATCAGATTCTCACGTTCAAGGACAAAAATACACATGGCACAGGGGCTGAGAAGGGGTTGGGGGAGAATACTACATAATTAGCTAGATCTGAGTAGAATGTAGAGCATTTTGCTAAAAATAATTTAGAGAGGGGCTGGAGAGAGACCACAGGGCTTAAGGTGCATGACTTGCATGTGACCAGCCTTGTTCAATCCCCAGCATCATATGGTTTCCAAGAATGTTGAGTAAGCCCAGGCACCACAGGGTCCAAGTAGCACTGCATCCTAAGACCCTTGCATTGACTGCAGGCCCAGTTGGCCAAGAATCACTGAGAAGGACTGCCAGGCACCACGAGCACCAGTTGGGAGCTCTTGGGAGCCTTCCAAAACAATTAATTTCTATAGGTGCTCTGGGAAAGGTAAAGCAAGCATCCCAGCAAGTATTTATTGTTCATTTTGGAGAATGTGAGTGAGGGTCTTGACGTTTCTCAGGCAGCACACTGGGAAAAGAAGAGGCTGAAATAAATTCATAAAAAAAGCACATGCGTGCATGTCTGGCATGGAGCTCAGAGGTGAATGCAGGACCAGTCAGAGGAATGCTGTCCAGGAGCCAGTCAGGGGCATGAAGGGTATTCGAGGGGGCTGAGCACTTGCACTAAGATCTAACAGCAGGCGGTAGGGGCACTGAGGTTGGGGGCTGGGGTGGAAATTTTGAGAGCAAACATAGTACTCATGTAGGACTCGCCTAAAGAGAACAGAAACCATGCCTGGCCATGTCATTTACACTCCTTAGAAAGTCTTTCTTCGTCCTGCAAGGAATGAGAAGGCTTTGAAGTGCTGAAAGCAGGACTGCAACATAAGAAATGCAGCATGAAAGGGTTCCTTCCAGCTCCAGCTTGGTACAGGGATTAGGGCTGGGAGAAAGGATGGCAGAAGATCAGAGAGAAGCCCAGGTCTCAGGCAGACAAGCACACACAAGAGTACTCTTGGACAGGAGGGGATAGGGGGAAAGACCAGACGAGCACACCGAGGGAAAGTTAATATGAGGACGGGAATGGTAGATAGAGAATGGGAGAGAATAAGTGTTAGAGATGACTCTTCAGACTTGTGAAAGTATGCAGACTCTGAAGGGAGATAGGAGGAGGGGAAAGGAGGGAGGGACAGAGGGCAGAAGAGGGAGGGACAGGGAGAGGGACAGGAAGATGGAGGGAGAGTCAAAGCAGGACTATGTTCAGTGTGAAGAGATGCTATAGGTTCAGTCTGTACAGGTCAAGATATGCCCACTGAGGATCAAGTGATACTACAAGTAGGGCATCTGTCTTGCATGTGGTCATCCCAGGTCCAATCTCTATCAGCCCATATAATATATCGCCGCACATCATACCCCGATACACCATACCCCTGAGCCTTGTCTGGAGTAATCCCTGAGTGCAGAGCCAGGAATAAGCCCTGAGCACCACCAGCTGTCACTAAAACCAAAAAAAAAGATAATTAAATTAAAAAATAAAAAGATGTTCCCAGCTGAGTGGATAAAGAAGGTGGGGTACACTTTACATGATGGACTACTACATAATCCTAAAAATGATGAGATCCTACCATTTGTGCCAAAGCGTCATGTGATAAAGCATTCGGCTCCATGTGACAAGTTGGACGAAGAAAGAGACAGGGAGCCAAGTGACTTTGCTCATGGAAGATGAGAAAAGCAATCAAATATCTTAATGATACAAAACCAAACTTTCAGACTCTTTTTTTATTTTTTGGGTCAACCTGGCAATGCTCAGGGGTTACTCCTGGCTCTTTGCTCAAGATTTACTCCTGGCGTTGCTTGGGGACCATATGGGATGCCGGGATCGAACCCGATTGGCCACGTGCAAGGCAAATGCCCTACCCGCTGTGCTATCATTCTGGCCCCAACTTCCAGACTTTTTTTTTGTTTTTTTTTTGGGGGTCACACTCGGCAATGCTCAGGGGTTTCTCCTGGCTCTGCACTCAGGAATTACTCCTAGCGGTGCTCAGGGGGACCATATGGGATGCCGGGGATTGAACCCAGGCCGGCATGGGCCGGCCGCATGCAAGGCAAATGCCCTACCCACAGGACTATCGCTCCGGCCCCACCAACTTCCAGACTCTTAAAACCAGATGTGACTCCCTAAAAGTTATGGCACATTTTTAAAAAAATCCATCCATCCATCCATCCACATTTTTAAAAATCCATCCATCCATCCATCCATCCATCCATCCATCCATCCATCCATCCATCCATCCATCCATCCATCCATCCATCCATCCATCCATCCATCCATCCATCCATCCATCCATCCATCCATCCATCCATCCATCCATCCATCCATCCATCCATCCATCCATCCATCCATCCATCCATCCATCCATCCATCCATCCATCCATCCATCCATCCATCCATCCATCCATCCATCCATCCATCCATCCATCCATCCATCCATCCAGGCTTTTTGGGTCACACCCGGCAGTGCTCAGGGGGTTACTCCTGGCTCTGCACTCAGGAATTACTCCTTGCGGTGCTTGGGAGACCATATGGGATGCCAAAGATCAAACCTGGGTTGGCCGCATACAAGGCAAATGCCCTACCCACTGTGCTATCGCTCCGGCCCCAAGTTATGGCACATTACAATGCAATGTGACTGGACTAGAAATTTTCAGCTTAACACATGAACTGATAAGTCCTGGAGAAGAGTCAACCGCAGGCAATGACTGAAGCCGCATCTGCAAAGCAACAGTAAGAGACTGAGAAGAGACAAGGGCCAGGGACAGATCCTGTCATGTTGGCATGGCTTTGACAGCCAGAAAGAACTTAGGGTGATTCTAAGGAGGGCAAAGAATGGAGAATACTGTGCCACCGGAAACCCATGGAAGAGAAGTTCTAACAAGGCAAAGGGGTTGAACAGGTGGAAGTTATTCACTAGCTGGAATGGATATTACTAGAAAAAATATTCAAAATACTTAAAACAACTAGTACAGCATGCATCTGACCAACATGAGCATTCTGGGGTCCCTGAGAGAAGGGAAGGGAGGCTCCATCCCTTCCATGTCTGGCTCAAGGATCAGCTGATGGGATTCTATGATATGCATCTCTAAGGACACAGGCACTTAGGGGAAGCACCCAGGACAATCTTCTCATCCCCAGGATACAACACATTCAACCTTGGAGCCACCTTCCCTCAGGCCCTCCTGGCACAGGCTGAGTCTGAGAGCCCCCCCAGGCCTTGAGCCTACAGCTGGAGGGAGGGGTGGGCGATGGTAGATCTCATGCTAGTGATCCAAAAAAAGTCAAAGGAAAAAAGGAAAACAGAAGGATTGACTGATGGAGAAAACATTTAAGAATCTAGATTTGGACTTTGAAAAGCAGCAAGGGGGCCGGAGTGATAGTACAGTAGGGAGGGTGTTTGCCTTGCACGTGGTCGACCCGGGTTGAATCCCTGACATCCCGTATGATCTCCCCTAGCATAACCAGGAGTAACCCCTGAGTGCAGAGCCAGGAGTAACCCCTGAGCATTGCTGGGTGTGACCCCCCCGCCAAAAAAAAAAAAAAAGAAAATGAAGCAGCAAGTGAGCCATCATCCTACCTTTTAGGAGAAGGACACAGAACCTAATCCACTGCCTTATACAAAACACAAAAGACAGCTAGGCAAGTGGACAGGGCAGGGATTAGAGCATTTACATTGCATGTAGTTGACACTGGTTCAATTCCCAGCATTGCATATAGTCCTCTGAGCACTGCCAGGAGTATCCTTAAGCACAGAGCCAGTGTAGTCCCTGAGCACTTCTGGGTGTGCCCACCCCCTCCCAAAATAAAGGTCACTGAGCAGCTGTTACTATAAAAGGATTACTTAGCACCGATGCTAGCAGTGAGTGGTAGGCAAAGCATGAACACATGGGAGTTTTTAAGCTACAGGGAGACCATATAGAACACGATTAGTACCAAGCTGCTCCAGCTGCTTCAGTGGATTTTTCAAGTTCATTATCTGAACTTAGCACTTCCAATGCCTTGTTTCAAACACGTGGCAATTATGGCTGCTTGACTCTAGTTTCTAACAAGGTGTAACTTGGTTGAAAGCAACAGCCTTGGCAAGGAGAGAAGCAGGGAGGAGGGTCGTAGGTAAGTTCTGCCTGTTATCAGATGCTGCATGACCCTGGGCAAGGGCCTCCCTCTAAACAAACTTCACATGTGTTCTGTTTTGTTCCCAGGCTAAGAGGTGGCACAGAGTCCCCATCTCAAGCGGAGATGGTGAGGAGGGAGATGTCAAAACAGCAGGTGGTTGGTGTAACTGTCTGGCCTCTGAGAGTCCATTCTGTGGACCACCCCTACTGGTCCCCACTCACAAATCGTTGCCACCACGGCTTCTTGTGATGCTTCACATGTGTGATTAGGGGTTAGGGTTGGGGGCCACAGCCTGAATTTGGGGAAGGAAGGCAGGCAGGCAGGCAGGCAGGCAGGCAGGCAGGCAGGCAGGCAGGCAGGCAGGCAGGAAGGCAGGAAGGCAGGAAGGCAGGAAGGCAGGAAGGCAGGAAGGCAGGAAGGCAGGAAGGCAGGAAGGCAGGAAGGAAGGAAGGAAGGAAGGAAGGAAGGAAGGAAGGAAGGAAGGAAGGAAGGAAGGAAGGAAGGAAGGAAGGAAGGAAGGAAGGAAGGAAGGAAGGAAGGAAGGAGCACATCTATCTAACTGATAATGGCAGCTGTTGGGATTCAAGGATAAACTTGTGATGGGGAGGTTTGCTCCAATGTTCATAGTCTGGTCAGTTTCACTGGGTGATAGGACTTCTCTTTTTAGGATCACACTTCCAGACTGGGCACCACCTCTTCCCTAGTAATCAGGGTGAGATGAGAAACAGTTCCCACTGGGCATATCCTAAAGGAGCAGTAACTTGGAGCCCATCTTCATCTCTTGGCAAAACAAACAAACAAAAAAATTAAGATTCAAAGCAAATGGGCCAGAGAGACAGTATAGGGAATAAGATGCTTGCCTTGCACCAAGCCAACCAGGTTTGATCCTTTGTACTGCATATGGCTTCCCAAGTCTCACAAGGAATGATCCGTAATCACAGAGCCAGGAGCAATGTCTGAGCAACACCAGATGTGGCCCAAAAACCAAAGATTCAAATCAAAGCAGCAGCTTTAACAGAATCTGCAAGGGAGCCCCTTGGCAGGTTATCCTTGTAGCTGATGAGTTCTGATGTGAAAACCATTTCATTCAACAGTCCTGGGGGGAGGGGCAGGGGGGAGTAAAGGGCCCTGTCACCTGCACAGATACTGGGTAGACGCTAAGAGCAGAGAGAGAATGTGTCTGTGATCCTGGCCACACTCAGACAGTGTGTAGCACTCGGAAGAGAAAAAATAAACATGCAAAACTTGGGTGAGGAAGGTGCACATTTCCATGGGAACACAGAGTGAAGAGCTGAAAATAGCATGGAAGTCAGGAAAAAGACCCCCAGAAGTGGACATTTAACCGAAGGTGAAAGGGAAAGAGAAATGTAGTTGGTGCAGATAGGAGCCCAGCTGCAGCCCAACAGCTAACCTTCCTAAGCCATGGATACCAGTCCAGGTCAGCCTGGACAGGCATGGCAGGAGAGCTGGTGGCAAGTAAAGGAACAGAAAAGGTGACAGATGTTATCTGCCCTAAAAGATAAAGGCATTTAAACAGTTGAAAGGAACAACTTCAGAATGTTTTCTTTCTTTCTTTTTTTTTTTGGCCTAAACCAAAAGAAAACCACAACATATGTTCCACTTGTTTGTATTTTCAGTAAAGTAAATAAATATATAAAAGATTTTAGGAGTGTGTTAGTACTTCTGGTTAAAGTAAGTCTCTTAATTATTTGTGGATTTTAATTACCCATATTCTTCCTGACCTCCTTAATCAAGGCTAACTGAAAATTGGTTGGAACTCAAAAGACTGTGGGAGGAAACTTAATAAAGCAAGGTATGTTACCAGATGAAATCCTGATTTCTACTGTAAAAGTAAAGCACATACAAGTAACAGGCACCCCCATTTCTGATGAGAGGCAAGAGGCCCTGGTAAGTATCAGTCATCCAGAGCAGCTATTTCGCTTAATCCCGTAAACTAGCTGCAGATGTCGGGCTGAAACAGCTCAGCTTCACATCTGTAATTTTGAAACAGACTCATATTTCTAAAACCTGACTCCATAGGCTCCGGAAATCAGTGACATGAATTATGAACCTCAGGAAGAGAAGAAGCACGAGAAAGGCCAGAAGTGATAGAAGAGAGTATTTGGAGTTGTGGCCATGCCCTGTGTGCAGATGAGAGGACCCTGACAGGTTCCTTCCGCCCCTGGAGACTGACTGAGCATTTGAAAATGGAAGATGTGGGGGGGGGGGTGAGTGGGGAGAGGGGAGTGGAGGGAGGGGCCCCAAGACAAGGAAGTCAGTTAGAGATAGACACATTCTCAAAAACAAATCCTCCTCCTATTCTTCCCCTCCTTCATGCCACAGGAGGTCAGCTGGAAGACCAGGGCTGCTAGAGGAGGAAACAACCTTTGAAGAGAGAAAAAAGGTGGGGACACATATGTACCCTAAAAAGATCCTACCGGTGTTGGGAAGCATGTATGCACCCTAAAAAGATCCTACCGGTGTTGGGAAGAGTGCCTTTAGCAGAACTTAACAAATTACATTTTAGTCTTGATGGTGCTTTCCCACGAAGACACTGATAAGACATCACAGACCCTCAAAACTTTGAACACAGGCTCCCAGAGCTGAATTCTATTGTTCAGAGATCATGGCAGATAACACGCATGGTGTTTAAAAGGACCTTCCTTAAAATGAGTTTCCTGGTTCATTTTCTTCATTTCTGTACTACATTCCCGGCAGCATTCCAGGACCATATAGATGGTGCGTGTGGGGCTGGAGTGATAGCACAGCAGGCAGGGTGTTTGCCTTGCATGTGTTCGATCCCCGGTTCGATCCCTGGCATCCTGGGTTCGATCCCCGGCATCCCGTATGGTTCCCCAAGCACTGCCATGAGTAATTCCGGAGTGCAGAGCCAGGAGTAAGCCCTGAGCATTATCAGGTCTGACCCAAAGTGGAAAAAAAAATGGTGCACCTCACATAACATAACGACCAGAATCACCCATCATGGGCTCAGTATGTGAATTAGCTCCCAGGAATGAGGACACAAACTACAGCCTGTAGTGGAAGGAAGAAAGAGTATTGTTACAGCTTCAAGGAAGTTAGGTTCAACAGTGAAGCCAAGACATTCATATCCTAGAAACAGAGCACGTTCATCCTGCAGGATTCAGCCTGAGAGAATTTCCTAAGTTGGGGATTGGATTGGTAGCTGAGTCAACCAGATTTCTTTCTTCGCTCTGGGGGCTAAGATGTTCTTTCTCTGTTTACTTAAAGCTCAACTGAACACAGGCAGTTTTGCTTCTTTCTGCACTTACATAATTAGGGAATATATGAGGCAAACCCCTTTAACCCATCCAGGTGTCTCTGAAAATATGAGCCCAGTCTATCATGAGAATAAGACTTCTGCAACTAAAGGGCAATCTTGAGTAAGACAAAAAATGGAACAGGGTGCTAATAATAGTCGAGGGTACTAATGCCAACCTAGAACTGAGCATTAAATAGAGGCAAAAGGATACACATGACAACCTTTTAATGTATATTCTGTAATCCATAGTCTGGAAGGGAAGGAAAAGAGAAAGAGAGAGAAAGGGAAAGAAATAAAGAACCTGCCATGGAGCAGGGCTGGGGAAGGGGAGGGAACCGGGATGTTGGTGGTGGGAGATGGGCACTGGTGGAGGGACGGGTGCTGAAACACTGTATGACCAAAACCCAAACATGAACTTTTTAACTGTATATCTTTTTATTTGTATATCTCACGGTGGTATAATAAAATACTTAAAAAAAAAAAGGCAATCTTGAAGACCACACAAATGCCTCCCGGGGCAAGTCCCTTCTCCCTGAAAAATTCTAGAGCAAAAGGCAAAGAAAGGGATGTGAGACTGAGCAGCAACCACAAGTTTGAATTGGCCTGAACCTGAATGATCTGAAGATGCCTGCACCTTGTTAAGGGCGGGGCTGGAAGGAAGTCTTGAAGGCCGCCATTCCATCCACAGGAGAAATATGGATGTGATGGCTGTCTGAATGCCTATTCTAAACATTTCACAGTCTCTTTATATTTCCATAAAATAAAGCTATCATATCTGAGTTCTAAAGACATATCTCTAAAGTCATAAAATGTCAATCAATGGAATCTAATTTTAAATATATATACACAAAGAGTGGGAATTGGGTCAACTTAACAAATACAACACAACCACAGAGAGATGTAATGTTCACCCACCTTTTAGAAGGAAGCGCCATCTACACATTGAAAATATTATCATACAAGGGGAGGAAAAGACTGAACATCTTATAACAACACAGCATAAAAAGGATAGAGATGGAGATCATTAATGAATTTAATTATTTTAAGGTGCATTAAAATTAGAGAAGTAACAAAGCACCCACAGTGTTAAGGATTTCTTTTTTAGAGCATTTTAGGTTTTACTAGCTCAGACTTTCAGTCACAGCAAGTTATTAGCAGTGAAGGGATGGGCCCTTTAGGGAATTTTTATTCCAATGATAAAGTGTTATGGACAAGACAAGCTAAGTTAAAAAAAATTAGTAGCAAGCGCTAGTGGAGTTAATCTGTTAGATACAAACTGTACCCTTGGGGAAGCTAAATGAAAAGCAACAGCAAAGCTTACAGAACTTAGCTCGTACAATTTGCCGTGAAGGCGGAAGATTGGTTCCCTGAAATAGCAAAGAATTATATGTTTTAGTTCAGGAAAAAAAAAGTTTTTTAAATAAAGTCTGTTATTACCTCTTCTTTCAAAACAATGGGAAAAAAAAGTCTAGTACAGAGGTTTCCATTTGTTCAATACTTCTACCTCTGAATTAAAAAAAAACCTATAAAATCATCATTGTTTTGAGTTGAAAAGAAATAACAGTGCAAATAATCATGATCACAAAAGACATGAAAGAAACAGTAAAGTCTCAGAGTTAATGCCATCTCTGCAGAGCGCCGCCGTTAGTGTAAGACAGTCGGTTCAGCCCCAAACACAAAAATAGGCCTTAGGAATTCAGTCTTCATTGACCAACAGGAATTTGGGTGGCAGGGCTGAGCACACCTCTGCCTTTTCTAGGGGCTGTCCCTTCACTGTTACCAAGCTGTGCAAATGTATGAACTAGAGAGACCACCAGCTCACTCATGCAAACCGCTCCACCCCAACCCCCTCTTCCACCCAGTTTAACCCTTGAACTGACTCACAGATTTCAGGTTAAATTAAACTAGCAAGCCAAGTAGAGCACAAGGAGTCACATTTGAAAAGCAGAGCAAATAGCAGAAGAGTTATTTCAAATAAATCAATATGGTTAGCTGCACAAAATAGCAAAAATAAAAAAAGAGAAAGAAAAAAGGGGAAAGCAATTCACTCTGAAAGCGTTAAAAGCAAAATTAGAAAAAAAATTCCAGTGAAATGTGCATGTGATTAAGCTGCATTAAAAAATAGTCAATCAAGCCATAAGTTCAAACTTCTTGGCAGGGCAGCAGGCATGCGTGCACTGACTCAATCCATTCCTACCTGGTTTCCAATCGTGTTTTTCTTATGAACCTGGCTGCTCCTCTGCTGAGCACTAAGGGAGGCAAAGGAGAGAAGTGCTGAAGTCTCAGTCTCACAAGATGATTGCCCAAACGTGAAACTGAGTGAACATGTACACAGGCATTTGGCAAAGAATGAGTCAAAGCTACTGAGGCAGCTCCGAAATTCACCATCCAGGTTCTACTTCCCTCCAAATCACCAAGCAGCTCCGTGGACAGACATTCCGCCTGTGAACAATCTAATACCCAAATTGGCCTGACATGACCAGAAAAATGCAAAAGTCATAAAGGTGTGTGGTCCCAGATACCCCATAGGTGTGGATGGGGCTCCCAGATGGGTGTGTGCCAAGTGCTCCCAAATGTACAGTGTGCCCTTGACTCCACATGGCAGTTTCTGCCAGGTTCCTCCCTGATGTGGAGAGGAAGGGTCAGGGTTGCAGAGAAGAGTCTGCTCCCCCACCTCCATCAGGCAGCAGCCCTGTGATAGCAGCAGCCCATTGATAGCTGTTGCTAACTCCCAGACTGCATTTCCAGGACTCTTCGTTCTCCCAGTCCTCAGTTCATGGGCTCTGAGGACTCAGAATTGCCACTTGGGTTTCTGGTGGGCGGCTCAACCTCAGTAGGTCAACACCAAACGCTTGAACCTATCCATCTTCACAGCTTCCCAATTCTCTCCTCCCCAGGGCTGATGACCGAGTCCTTCACTCCTGCTCTCAGACTCCACTATCCAATCATCAGCGAGTACAGCAACTCAGCTGCTTCAATGTGTGGATAAAATCCAGTCTTCTTTCTCCCAGTCACCTGCATTGCCAAGTTCCCCTGAAATCTGTTCTCGAGGCAGAGTGGTCTTTCTCTTGCACCAGTAGACGACCCCACTCCATTCAAGTCAAAGGTTAAAGTCCTCTCAAGAGTCCCAAAGCACTACTTATCCAACCCACTGGGCTCTTCAACCTCATCTCCATCTCCTCTGTGACAAGGGTCAGTCATGCCATCCACCCTGGCCCTATTCCTTTCTGGAATTGCCCAATTCATACCTACCTCAAAGCCTTTAATCTACTTACCTCCCATCTAGAAAATACTCCCTGCCCACTGCTGTTTATCTGTGGGTCCCCCAACATGGTCTCCTTTCCATCTTCACTCAAATTCATCAGGCTGTGAGATTTCCAAAAACACCCTTCAGCATGGAGCAACCCCCCCCATTCTTCCTAGCTCACCCCCTTCTCTTTATCCTGTTCTTTCACCTTCAGTCACACTAAAGCACTCACTTCTTTGGAAGCATCCAGAGTTCAATACCCCTACTAGGACCCAATAGCAAAGGGCTCGCTGTGTCTCGGTCACTGTTATAGCCCTGGTGTCTAAACAAGCTCCAGACATGGAGATGGCTTTCAACAAATACTTGTTTGATCTTTAAAGTGAATCTAAATACTTAAAAGTGAAAACACACGAAACAGAAATAAGCATCTGTTGAATGGAACGTCCACTGAAGGTGCTGACCACACCACAGGAGCACAGAGAGGTAAGCAGTTGACCCCACTCTCAGAACACATCTCTAAGTCCACACTTAGAGCAGTCAGGACGACTGCTCTGCGTCTTTGTCATCACAGAGAACAAAGGCTTTCCTTGGGGGGAGCCCAGAAGAGTGTGTGGATTGACATGCAAGAACACAACTCATCTGGATGAAGCTGGGAGGAGGGTCATTGTTCAGCAGCAGACAGAGTCCAGGACAGAGGAGAATCAGGGTAAAGCCAGGGACCCACTTTTGGAAGTGACAGGACCTCAGGGTTCAGATAATTAGCACAGCTCCTCAAAGCTGCCCGCTTTTGTCTTCTCCAAAGATGGAAGGAACTGCACCACATGGTGAGTGGAAGGGGCGGGTGAAGGGCCAGCAGTGTTGGGCTCCTAAAGACACTGTGTTTACTTCCATTTCCAGCTTCTTTTGCTGTCCTCATTTTGGTTCTTTTCCTGGTTTGTCTGTAAAAGCTTAATCCCCCCCATTTTTTTTGGCGTTTTTGGGTCACACCCGCAATGCTCAGGGGTTTCTCCTGGCTCTGCGCTCAGGACTTACTCCTGGGGGTACTGGGACCATATGGGATGCTGGGGATCGAACCCGGGCCGACATGGGCCGGCTGCATGCAAGGCAAACGCCCTACCCGCTGGACTATCGCTCCGGGAATCCCCTTAACTTTATGAAATGCCACTCTCCCCATCATTTCTCTACAAGATCCAGGTCTTCATGAGGGCCTAAAAAAATCATATGCTGGCTTCAGCGACCATGACACAGGGAGTGTGTTTGCTAGAAAACACTCCTGGTCATAACTCTTTTCTGTGACACTGAGGAGATTGGGGTCCCTCACTGAGGTCCTGGGAGTGCCAATGACCTCATAGTAGTCTCGCTTACTCTATCCAGCAAAGGCTAAAGGGAGAAGCAAGCTTCCTGGTGACAGGTCTCCCTGCAGGAGCTGAGAGGACTCTTAGGATAAATGGTGACACAATAATTCCCTCAGTCAACCGAACACCAAGGGATCAGAGACCACAGGTTGGGTGCAGAGTGAGCCCTCTAACTGCACATTTCTGCCACCCCTCTTGCCCCAAAGCCACTGGACTGCATCACCCTCAGGAGCTTCACGGGCCCCCAAAAGGCCAAAGGGAGAGCATGGAGACAGGACAGACCAGCTCTTGTTCTCTGAAATAGCAAAAGCTTGCTCCAGTGTACAAGCCAGGGGGTTGGGGTGCAGACCTGGGATGGATATGGTGGGGTTTTGTTTTGGTTTACTTCCCACAGAATAAAACTCATAAAGGAAAAAAATTCTTTAAAATTGATGTTTTCAGGCCAGCGGGATAGTACAGCATAAAAGGCATTTGCCTTGCACATGGCTGACATGGGTTCAATCCCTAACACTGTACAAGGTTCCCTAGATCACCAGGAGTGATCCTTGAGTGCAGAGCCAGAAGTAAGCCCTGAACAGTCCCAAACAAACAAAAGTTGTTTATTTATATAAACATTGAGTATAGCCCCCAAACAAAAGTTGATATTTTCTCCTAGAATATGCAAATTTTAGGTTTAGAAATTTTAGTAGTGGAAAGATGAAAGTTTAGGAAGTCCGGAAATACCTGTGGACCCTATTTTCTGGTCCAAGTTTAAGAGAGTGAATAGTTCTTTTGGAGATAAAATTTTATGGCAGAACAAATTTTATGGCAGAAAGAAGTTTTCAATATTCTTAATATTACTCCAAGACCTAAACAACCTCCAACCTAATTTTAACAATGTTTTCTTCCTCTTCTTCTCCTTCTCCTCCTCCTCCTCCTCTTCATCCTACTTCCTCTTCTTCCTCTTCTTCTTCTTCCTCTTCCTCCTCCTTCTCCTCCTCTTTTTCCTCTTCTTCCTCCTCCTCCTTTTTGGGGGGACCACACTAGCAGTACTCAGGGGTTACTCTGCTCTCAGGAGTCACTCTTTCAGTGCTCAGGGATTTAACCTGGGTGAGCCATGTGCAAGTCAAGTGCCCAACCAGTTGTACTATCACTCTGGCCCCAAAACTTTTTTTTTGGTGAGGGGAACAAAAATTCCTCTTGAGCTGGAAAAAAGGTAAAATAGTGTCGCAGTCTCTCTCATTTACCAACTTTCTATAAGTCTCATGAAACAAAAGCTTATTTTTCTCATCTTTATATGTAATCTTCTATCTCCAGGACATAAAAAATCTTACAGAATTGTCTTCAAATGCAGCTCTCCTTCCTTTCTTGATGGAAACTGCATGCTGACTTTAAATTTTATAGCTACACCCATATTTTCTTAATTTTTTAAAAGTGCATATGTGTTTGTGCATGTACATGCCCTCCATCCTAGATGGCTCCCTAAGTAAGGGGGATTGGAGCAGTGGGGCACTCCCAAGGATGCTCTGGACAAACCAGTAAGAGGATGCCCACGTGATGATCAGGCATTTCACCTACTTGGCAAAGCCGATGAAATCCTCGTGGTTGGTGTTGATGTAGGACACTTGAATGTCGATGAGCAGTAGCACCTGTTCATCAGAGAGAGGCCCTTCAGAAATGTCCCAGAAACAGCCCCAACACAGAATTTGGAGAGTGCCTGCCAAGAGGCCACCCCCGCCCACCTTTCCATGCTCTGAAGAACACTGAGAAGAGGAGGGAAATCTGGTTTCCAGGGGTTCTATCTTTGCTCTGAATTCAGAAATTAAACATGCCTGTAGGAAATAG
Organism: Cryptotis parvus; assembly: GCA_021461705.1. NCBI lineage: Eukaryota > Metazoa > Chordata > Mammalia > Eulipotyphla > Soricidae > Cryptotis > Cryptotis parvus. Next base: position 38,245 of record JAJIBD010007030.1, on the reverse strand, counting down.
ATCTGAGAGCCACTCCATGAAGCACAGTGACATGACAGCCACGCTGGCAACTCCAGAGCATGGGCTGGGGCAGGTGATTCAGAATGAAGGGTTTGGTGCCCTGGGTGGGGTGAAGGGGCAAGACTCAGGACCTTGACATCTACTGGACATATATCCCACCACAGGAGCTGGCTTGTGGCTTCTCTCCATTTGCTCCAGGCAAGACTGGGAAGGAGCCCCCAAGCCTGGGGAGCCCCGTCCATACCTGGTCCTTGGTCTTCCCTTCTCGCTCCCGAATGTGGTTGGCAACAATCCTCTCTGTCTCCTCACAGAGTCGGGGAAGTTCGCCAGCTGTCGGGACCAACAGTCCTGAGTGTGAGTGCTGCCAGGCTGCAGCCTCCCAGAGCAGCACAGAAAAACACAGAACCTCCATTCCCAGGTGCCCCAACATGAATGCATAATAAGTGAGTTTAGGACATTCACCCAGTTGCTTGTTTCAGAGCAGAAAAAGAACAACTGATTCAAATACCTCTTTCTGGCTAAAGCACCCCTCTCTGGGAACCAGGTGACTGACTGCAGTAGACTCTGGACAATCTAGAGGAAGTCCAGTTCATCCTTCTCACAAGCCTTCCCTTTGGGCAGACTTGCTTTCACAAATAGGGCTCATAGAAGGGGAGCCACAAACCCAGCAGGAAAGACAGATAGAGACTGGTGGGCACTGGCTGGGCAATTTAGTTCTGCCACCCAAACTTACTTTTTTGGAACACTTCTTGACAGTGTTGATTAATTCTTGCATTACCAGATCCACACTCTTCAAAGATGGCCCTTTCAGTTTCACAATCTGCTTTTTGACTATTGCTTCAAATGCCATGTCTGGAGTAAACAGCCCTGTCCTGTGGGGAAGAAAGAAAGTCCAGTAGAATTTAAAGACTGAGTGACGGTTGATCTCTTTTGGAAAATATTTTAGCCTGCCACTTAAAAAGGAAACATTTATCACCTTGCTTAAGTGTCACAGAATGATCTGTTTTAAACACAGTGTCATCTGTAGAACCACCTGATACTACGATTTAGTAACAAATTCCATTATATAGGTGAGCAACATTACCTAAAAATAGTTGCCAGAGTATTTTTACAGTCTAAGAGATGACCTGTAAACAGTTAACCTAATTTGTCTCGTCTCTGTTTCCTAACAATATAAAGAAATACTTCCATGGAAATGGTATCCTAAATAGACATTTGTATTTCTAAAGTATTCCAAAATACTTTAGAAATCTTCTGTCTTGTATAGGAACTGATCTAGTTTTTTTTTCTACTTCTTAGTTTTGTTTTGGGGGTTGGCAGGCTACAGGACATACTCCTGGCTCTGCACTCAAGGATCACACCTGGTGTGGCTCTCAGAGAATGATATATGGTGCCAGGAATCAAAACTAGATCAGCTGTGTGCAAGGCAAGCACACTATCAGCTATACTATAGGTCCAGCCAGCCAATCTGCATTTCTTGAATACTGAAACAGCCCAGTCTTTGTTTTTTCCAGGAGGACAGGATTAGAGTTGGGGTCCAGGATGTCTTGATCACACTGTGAATTTACAGCAATAACAATCACCCAAAGAGCAAAGATCGTCTGAAATGGTCATAATGAAATAAAATTTGTACTAGCAACACTTTTTCTCCTGCCATGCAAGAGCTCAGGAAAATAGGAGGCATGTAAAAATTAGAAATTTACTGTAATGCCCTGCCAAGCATTTGTCATCACATTTGACAAAATGGAGCTGGTAAGGAATTTTAAAACCATAAACAGAGGGCCGGAGCGATAGCCCAGCAGGTAGGGCATTTGCCTTGCACGCAGCCAGCTCATGCCGGCCCGGGTTCTATCCCCAGCATCCCATATGGTCCCCCAAGCACTGCCAGGAGTAATTCCTGAGTGCAGAGCCAGGAGAAACCCCTGAGCATTGCCAGGTGTGACCCAAAAAAGCAAAAAAAAAAAAAAACATAAACAGAGCTTGCTTTGGTTAAGCAAAAATATTTTATGCACAAAAATGTAATTTGTGCATAAAATAAATGCAGTTCCCCTGAATTTATCAGATAATCATGTTCACATCCCAGTTCTGATCAGTTAAAGAGCAGGATGTGAACTGTAAACCAAACATCTTGAGGATTGGATATGAATGGAATTAATAAGGAACTCAGAAATCTTGTTAGTTGGAGAGAGCCTGCTGATTATAATCATTAGGTAATAGACATGTGCTCCTTTTTGTCTTTGTAAATACTCGTATTCTCACAGACTATTTGAGCCTTCAAGGCAGATCAGCTATATCTGAAAAATCAAAGATCCCTGACTGCAGAGTCAGGAGTAACCACTGAGTATTGCTGGGTGTGCCCCTACACAAAACAAAACAAAACAAAACACACTGGGGTGAGGGGAATCAGGGACATTTGTGGTGGGAAATGGGTACTGGTGGAGGGATGGGTGCTGGAACGTCATATGACCGAAACCCAAACATGAACATCTTTGTAATTGTATATCTCATGGTGGTATAATAAAATATTAATAAATAAATAAAAGGCTATACAATATTAACACACACACACACACAGAATCCTCCTTCAGAGCTGATTGCTGGTTGCCTCCCTGGAGTTCCAGCCACATTCTGTGGACAAGAACTCACAGGAGCAGGCAGGGGTCAAACCCAGGAACCCACACCAGGAGTGTAGTTTTGCTCCGGCCACTTGCATGGGGTCTCTGGCACCTGGCAGCTCGCAGGCTCAGGAGGGAGAAGTACTAGCCTGATGCCATGGATGTTCTTGATTGCATAGCTGATTTCTCTGCGCAGCTCTTTCTCGTTGAACTCCATCTGAGGGTGCAAAGGGAGCTGCAGTTAGGATGCTTGGTTCCTTTGGACAACAGACATGGCTGAATACTACAGAACGGCAGCAATGCTGGCTTGACTGTTAATATATGCCTTTCCTAACCTAAACCCAGAGGCTCATGACATCTTCTTATCTGGAGTTGAGGGCTAACACATCACCTGCAGGGTGTTCTGCTAGTCTGAGTGGGTACAGTATGTGGATTCCATCAGAGAGAGGAGTCAGGCATGAGTGAGTGGTCACTCACCTGGCCACTCACTTGAAAGATATCAAGGCTCACTCTGTTTCCTGAGTGTAATACATGCCACAGGCTGATTTGTAACTAAGAGTGTGGCCTGATGGGATATCTCAAAGAACGATCTTTCTCCCCTTATCCCTTTAACCTCCAAGCTCAGGGCTTTCTCTAAAGGAAAGTTAGTAATAGTTTGCAGATCCAGCAAAAAGAGAGAGTACCAGAAGAGAGATTTCCTGGGCCCCTTCTGTGTCTCTGGAAGTGGGAATAAATGTTTTAGATCTTAAGCCTGAGACATGGTGTTCAGGCCCAAAATCTAGACCTCGGGCCTCTCTAGCGGCCCTATCTACCCATTTGCTTCCCAGAGTATTGGTGCCACAGAACAATGAAGGCTCTGGTTTCCCACCCACACCCTGTGGCTTCATGGCTCAATCTCCACCCATACCTCCTGCTCCATCTCCAACTTCCTCTCATTTCCAGAGTTGCTCATCATTCCCAAGTTAACTGTAGACCAGGCTGGGATTCAAGTCGGTGGGCTGTGTTTCCATAGCGCCAAGAGCCAGAGTTTATCACTTAGCACACACTAATGAAGCTCCCTATTTACCCATGTGCCTCCTCCGCCTGGCCCAGGCACCCACTCTATAGAGCCCAAACATCACTTAGTCATGTATAGGACACTAAAAACTGAAAACTTCTGTACTGGACACACCTCTTAGAACAGGTGCACGCACACACATGCATCATATATGTCAGGATTTAATCCCCATGATTAAATGTAATCCCCTCTGCCCCTAGAAACACAGAAGGGACACTGCCTTAGACTGCATCACTTTCCCCTCTCCTCCTCATCTGCCCTGGGCCTTCAGAAGGTGCTAGAAAAATATTTCTCAATTAGAAACCAAAACAACATCCTGGGAACTCAATGAATTGCTGTGTAAGTCATTTAAAATTACACCAGGAGCCATTAAATTAAAAATCAGAACCTTTAGTATGAAAAAGAATCACTCCAAAATTTTAATCCCTGAACACAGAGGCTAGGAACAAGGGCTAGGACAGAACTCTTACATATGGTACAGGTGATTTCATGAATCATCTGTGGCACACACTATGAAAATGTAGTGAATGGAAGTGGTGGGGTGGGAGAGCAGTTGGTACCAACCTTTACTATTTCAAAAGGAAAGCGTTCATGGAAAATACGATTGATTTTAGCACCCCCTGAGAGCTCCAAGGTATCTACTTGGTCTCCTGACCCTTCAATTCTCTTCTCAAAATCCACAGCAAACTGCTGAACCATCCTACAAGAGAGAGAGAGAGAGAGAGAGAGAGAGAGAGAGAGAGAATTTAAGGGACCATGAGAAGCTCTGCATCCCTCACTTGACAGGACTTTCACTCACCCAGAAGCCTGATCTCAGGGTTTGCAGTGGCATCTACTGGCAGTCAACTCTGCACTTTCTTCTCTGCTCTAAGTGAGAATCCTCAAGACCCACATCATTGAGACTGAGTTGAGACATTTAATTGGAACACATCTTGTAAATATCTGCCATTAAGTGCATTCTGCCCAATTCTATTGCAACTATTAAGTGGCAATTAAAGAACGTGTAAATGAAGAATCTTAAAGCAGGCAAGCTGGGGGTGGTGGGTGGAGCAGGGCACTGTTTAAACACCCACATTAACATGACCAAAAAGAAAGATCAAGGGTCAGAGGTGCAAATGCCTGTACTGAGTTCACAACCCGGTGCCACACAGCATCCTGATCTCTGTCGGGTTAAACACTGGTGGTCCCCAAGGCTGAAGCTGTACCCATATCACCTGGAGGGTTTTAAATTATAAAATCCTATGTACAGAGGCTAGAATGATAGTACAGCAGGGAAAGCATTTGCCTTGTATGTGGACAATCCAGGTTCGATCCTCGGTATTCTATATGGTTCCCCAAACACTGCCAGAAGTAATTCCTGAGTGCAGAGCCAGGAATAACACCTGAGCATCACCAGATGTGATTCAAAAAAGCCAAAAAAAAAAAAAAAATATTCTATGTACAGTAACATGTAGAAAAACTTCTAGAGGCTCATCCTTTGTACAATACTGATGACATTTTCCCCAAAGCCATGCCTTTGTGTATAGACCCCAGGGTCCAAAAAACATAAAACCCATAGCTGAGTGACCATCACTGGTTTACCCCACAGACTGAATCCAGCTTGGGAAAGATAAGACACGGCCACAGGTTCAACTTCTAGTAGGAGGGAAAGAGCAAAAGCTATTCTTTGAGAAAACTATTTCCAAGTCACCTCCAGATCCCTCTCAATTCAATGGGCCACCTACCAGGGGGTAATCGTGGCCACGCTCCCCTACCCCACTGGAGAGAGAACTCACTGCAGCAAGGCTTTGGTCTTCCGGGTGGGATCCTCGGGCTTGAAGTTTCTGAAGGCTTCCACTTCATGCTCAATGGACAGCAGCTGACCCTGCAGCTTGTTCCGGAAGTTTGGCAGGGTATCTCGGATATGGTTAGTGAGTTGCTACAAATAAAATTACAATAATCTGACTTTATGAGACATGGAAGGCTCACTTGCATGACAGAAGCCAGTCTTGAGCAGTTCCGTATGGTGACATGCTGTGGAGCTCATCTCCACTCCAGCCCTGGTGGAGAGTGTCCTCTTACCAACAAGGGGACACACTCTCTGCCCTTGAGATCCAGACATTGAGCCTGTGGAGCCGCCCCTTCACACTGTCCATATCCCACCTTCTCACCTGATTGAGGACCTTCTGCAGGTGCGGTGTGCCCATGCGGTCAGCAATGTGTCTGTAGGCTGGGTGTGAGAGGAAGAACTTCCTTTCAGCCATCATGGCTGCCTTGATGTCCTTCTTCCCATCTATGTCCTTCTGGCTTCTGTTCACCACACCAATGTAACCTGTAACAGGACACATCCGGGTGAAATGTGGGAGGACAAGCTGTGTGGCTAATGTCCTGGGGGGAGGGGAACCCCTCAAGGCAGACTGAACAAGAGAAACTCACTCTGAGGGCTTCAGAAGCAGCTCCCTGAGATGTTGGTATGTGACCAAGGGCACAGGACAACTGAGGCAGTTTTGACATCAGCAAATACTGCCTGCATTTTTATTTTCAGGTGGCCTGTCCTTCAGCAGTTTTGGTTTATAGCAGGCCAACCACAAGATAGACTCAAAACAGTTCCCAAAGTCCACTCTGAACACCCCCGGCTCCCAGAGGCCACCCACCAAGATGCCATATTCCCAGGTTCCCCCACTGCCACCCCCAGAGCATAACCCATGTGGGGCTCTGACACATTATTACCCCTGCGCGCAGAGGCAACAATTTGTTCTCCAGCACATCCCTGGCATCGGTCCCTTCATCCATCAGATCCAACTTGGTAATGACTCCTATGGTTCGCAGACCTGCACGATCAACAAGCTCAACATTACACTGCATTCAGGAAGAAAATGAGTAATAGAGACCCCCCACATGTCTCCAACTCCACTGCGCTCAGCCCCATTGTGTCCCCAGTTTCCCCCTCAGGTGTGACTACACATCTCTGGGGTGTCTATGCAGCCCTCTCTGTGGGCTCTGCAGGTAATTACCAGTAGTGACTCTTGACTCTCAAAATACTTCCTGCTTGAAGACTATGTCACATGTTTGCTCTACCATACCAATAAAGCAAAGACGGAATGATCAACCTACATCTTCAAATTCATCAACAGGGCCTGAGAGATAGTACAGGGATGAGGCATGTCTTACATGCTGACAACCCCTTTGATCCCCGGCACTGCATAAAGTTCCCAAGCCCCACCAGAAGTGACCCTGAGCACAGCGCCAGAAGTAAGCCCCTGAGCACCACCAGTGTAGTCCTAAAAACAAAAACAAACAAAAAATTCATTAATGGGGATTCTAGTCACTGGTCCAGAATGCAAGAAGCTTGAATGCTGTCACCATATCTGAACAAGAGAAGGCTAAACAAACTGAGAAACCAACTGTTCTGCTGGAGAGCCAACAGAAAAAGAGAAGTCAAGGGTAAAATTGTATCCCCAGAAAATTTTGAGGAGAAAGGTGAATACGGAGACAGGATGTCCATGGGAATACTTGATTGTTCTGGGAAGCAGAAACTGCTGTAAACAATCAAGTCTCTTCATCAAAGACAATCTAATCATATAACACAAGTAAGTTATAAAACACCCCAGAGAATGCTTGACTTCTCCACTGATGTTCCCCATCACCTGTGTCCCTCTCATCCCCAACCCCAAACTGAGACTGCTCACAGGCCTGAGCGGAGCCCCTATCTACCACCCCATGTACTCTGGCCTCTTAGCCTTCATCATATTCTCTCCTATGGCTTCAAATACCTTTTCCTTCTCCCAATTCCCTTCTCCTGTCCATCCTTCAAAACATCCTTCAGGGGCCAGAGCGATAACACAGCAGGTAAGGTGTTTGCCTTGCACGCGGCCAACCTGGGTTCGATCCCTGGCATCCCATATGGTCCCTCTGAGCACCGCCAGGAGTGAGTCCTGAGTGCAGAGCCAGGAGTAACCCCTGAGCCAGGTGTGACCCAAAAGGCAAAAAGAAATCCTTCAACACCCAAGGCCCTACAGGATAAGGCCCGTGCCAGTGCCTGCAATGTGCCTGCCTGTCTACCACCCACTGGGCACCCTCTCTCCCAGAACCAGCACTGGCCCTCCTCTCCACCTTCCTAGCTACTCAGAAGGATGCCCACGCCAGAGCAGAAACCCAACCCACGAAGACTGCGGGGGAAAAATAGTATCAATATGCATCTTCCCCTTAGACAAGGCCAAGACAAGTGAGAAATACAGCACTGCTCTCGGCTCTGCCATATTAATCTAGGCTGGTCTTTGTCGCCAGAGAGTTTGCTAAGAGGGCACGACTATCACTTGCATCTATGATGCAACTGGGTACTCTATATTGTGTTGTTCCATCTAATTAAGAAATGGGACCAAACCAAGCCATGAACCACATCAGCAGTTTCCAGAAAAGGAAAACAGAACACTATGTGTGCCAAGTCAACAGCAGCGAGACACAAAATCAGTGGAGAATAGCGTAAACATGTATACAGCAAAATTAAAAACAGGCCCAGGAACCTAGAAGCCTTGTTCATGCATTCATTTTTAGTTTGGGGTTTGAGGTAGTATTTGGGTGGGGTGGGGAGTCAAGGGGCATGCAGTAAATGTTCTCTGTTTGGCAAAGAGGACGGAACATTTTTCTGAAAGCAATAAGTTATTAGACAAGGCCAGTTTCAACTCTTCCCCCACTGTAAATTTTACATGTACAGTTCTAAATAATAATACCATTTTCACCCTGCCCCTGGAGGTGTTGCAGGTGTGGCTGCGGTACCGGTTGTGTGGGCAGGTAGCAGACAAGAGACAGACTTGTCTATATCCAGGACTCTGCTCCGTGGGCCCTGGATGGTTGATGGTCTGACATAGAAAAGACTGGGCCCCTTGGGATGAACCCAGAGCCATGGAGCCTGGCAAGCTACCCGTGGTGTATTCGATATGCCAAAAACAGTAACAATAATGGACCTCATTCCCAATGAAAGGGAGACGTTACTGGCGCCCGCTCAAGCAAATCAATGAACAACAGGAAGACAAGTGATACAAGTGAAGTGATGACATTTTCACTTCAAAGTCATCGAAGGTATCACTATACAGGGAAACTCGGTATAATATTAGTGGGAAAGTTTACAGTGTGTGTAATGACAGAATAATAGACTTAAAATGGGGCCGGAGCAATAGTTCAGCAGGGAGGGTATTTGCCTTAGCGTGCAGTCAACCCAGGTTCGATCCCGGCATCCCATATGGTCCCCCCGAGCACCGCCAGGAGTAATTCCTGAGTGCAGAGCCAGGAATAACCCTGAGCATCACCAGGTGTGATGCAAAAACAATAAACAAACAAATAAGTAAATGAATGAATGAATGAATCCAATATTCTGATAAGAATGCTAACATAAAGGGTTATAAAATACCACAGTCATAAGGCAGGAAGTGAAAACTGAGGGGGGATAGCAAAGTGAAATTTTAGGGTATACATAAGAAGTGCAGTTTAAAAGCAAGGATATAAATAGACTAAGAGCATGAGAAAGACAAACAACACAAACACTAGTCAAAAGAATGGCAGAGTGCCCCCTTTAACAGATTTCAGAGCAAGAAATAGTATCACTGATAAAGAGGGTGAGTCATCATGATAAAAGGAGCCATCAATCACTAGATCACTAGATCACTAGACATCCCGCTACTCATCGATTCCTCAAGCGGGCGCCAGTAACATTTTCATTTGACCCTATCACATGCCAGTGTAGCCCAATGGCATCTGCTTGCTTCATGAATACGAAGAGCCTCAAACCATTCTTTCAGGGTCTTGACCAGGAAGTCTGACCATCTTGTAGGTGGGCGGCCACGTGATCTTTTGACATCCCGTGGGATCCGGTCGGTAATGGCTCTAGTCCAGCGGTTGTCTCCAAATCGCATTACATGTCCAGCCCATCTGATTTTCGATGCCTCGGCAAACAAGACAACGTCCCTGACTCTGGAATGGCAATGGAGGTCAAAACTCCGGATTCCTTCTCTCACTTGAGTGAGGCGTGATATTCTAAGCATAGCTCTTTCGATTCCAATTTGGGGAGACCCGAATAGCATTCTCATCCTGCTTTCGTAGGGCCCAGGTCTCTGAGGCATATGTTAACTCAGGGAGAATGGTGGCGTCGAAGAGATGTGCCTGGAGCCGGAGGTTCTTTGTCTTTTTTAGCTATTTTTTTCGATGCCTTTTGAAGGCATTCCATGCCGGTCTCTTCCTCCTGCACAGCTCAGGTTTTAGGCCATTCATCATGTTGACTTCTCAACCTAGGTACACATAACTGCTGCATTCAGAGATGTTTGTTCCATTGAGAGTGAATGGGACCTCTGGAACTAGTTCATTTTTCATGAGCATAGTTTTGTTCAGATTCAGCTGTAGACCTATCTTTCCACATTCTCGGTCGAAGTCAGCCAGCATTTGTGCCGCTTGGCTAATGTTTGGTGTTATTAGAACGATGTCATCAATAAAGATGAGCCATCAATAAAGAAGATAAAACAACTTTAAGTGTGTAAGCAGTCTAGTAATAAATTTTCAAAACACCTAAGCAAAAGCTGACAGAACTAAAGGGAGGCCTCAACCACACTTCAAAATAGCTGGAGCTATTGCACTTCTCTCTCAGTAATTGAGGGAATAAGTGAATAGAAAAATCAAGAGGCAGCCAAAACTTAATGCCATTAATATTCTAGACCTAAAGGTCATATGTAGAATAAGCTACTCAAGAGCAGAGTATACATTCTTCCCAAAATGCACACTGACCATCTATCAAAATGGAGCCAAACCTCTATACACTTAAAAGGTATATAGTAATATGGAAGTCAGCACCAGAAAACTTTCTAGAAATCACAAAATATTAGCAAAATAAGCAAAATAAGCAAAGTAAAGGAGCACGCATGGTCAAAAAAGGAAGTTTCAGGGAAATTTACAAATATTTTAAACCACATGAAAGCTAAAATTACCAAAATTTTGGTACATAGCTAGGAAGGAGGAAACTACAACTTTATTTAAATAGTACTATTACCAAATAAGAAAGGTTGAAAATAAGTGATCTTAACTCCAATCTTGAGAATCTAGACAACATGGGCTGGAGAGACCCAAGGTTAAAGGCGTAAGCACTGCATGCAGTTCTATCTCTGGGACCACACGGTAATCACACATTGCTGGTGTAGCCTCAGGTATCCACCAGGATACACCACCAGGTATCCAGGTAATGTCTGGCACTGCGAGGCCCAAGCAGCACCTCCTTCCCAGGCCTCACACTAAATGAAAAACTGGCCCAGCTAGCTAAGAATTACCACAAATGACGTTGAGGGCCCCAGAAGCACTGCTTGGGAATGCCCCCAAGAAAATAATCTAGACAGAGCATCATCAACCTAGTTCCAAGAAAGGGTCAATAAGAAAATCACGGAGTGGATTAAGTGAAATAGGATACAAATAAGCTATAATCAGATGCAGAAGCTTTGCAAACGTCAATAAATTATTTACTCTTATTTGTTGATTCAACATACCAGCGATTCCAGCCAATGACCAGAGCAAAAAGTTCTAATATAAAAAGGGTGTAAAAAGAATTAAACTGTCTTTTACTCAGACAGCATGATTATAGAATATTTTATTCTATTTTTATATAATATACCACTGGAACTAATTGGTATAAGATTGTAATACCAAACTAAGTTATACACATCTATGTACTCACAATAAAAAAATTAAAAAATAATTTTTTAAATACTATTTATATAGCATCTAGGTGCCAAAAGAGATAGTACAGTGGGTAAATAGATAGTATAGTGGGTAAGATGATTGCCTTGTGCATGACCGACATGGGTTTAATCCCCAACATCCCTCGTGGTCCCCTGAGCCAGCCAGGAGTGATTCCTGAGAATCACAAAGAGCCAGGAGTAACACCTGGGCACCACAGGGTAAGGCACCAAAACAAACAAACCAAAAAAAAGGCATCCAAAAACATCAAATACCTAAGAGTAATTTTAATGCACAAGCACATAAGGAAATATTGAAATACACATATATGCTGAATACTATAGTCCACTGCAGAGAAGACAAAAATAAATGAAAAGAAATGCCATGTTCATTGATTGGCACATTTACTACTATCAAAGTTAGTCATCTCCAAACTGGCCTACAGCATCATTCTTCAACAAAATATAAGAGAATTCTTCTACATCTAAACTTCCCACTGACCTATAACCACATGTATTTATTTTTAAGTAAGTTTAGTCCATTCACTCTGCTAAATAATGTGGTTTGCATTAGGGGTGTATACACACGAACATACAAATATTAGTAATGCCACTGCTTTTTGCTCTTGTTCCTGGCATGTGCCCAGAACCCTCACACACATCTTTAGCAATGCACATACACTGAAAATGCCAAAAATGTGCATGTGCACAGAAACATGTCCATGCAGTTATCTGCATAGACCTGCGTGCATGTGCACTCATACATGCCCATGAGCACACACTAATGAATGCCTGCAAGTGAGTGCACACGTTTGATTGCAGGCTCATAGCCCCAGTCCCACCCTATGACTTGATGGGGACCCTGGAGGGACCATCATGGCCACTTCAGCTCCACGGCTGCCATTCTAGTGCCCCACCTCCCCTCCCTCCCACAGTCACGCCCTTTATAACTGGGCTTGCAGCAGTGCTGGATCCTAAACTCTCACATCCAACGTTCTCAAAGGCACAGGCTCATTCTTCCAGTCCTGACTCTGCCAGGCCCCATCACTGCCCTTCCATCTCATCCTGAACCCCATCTCCGAGCATCCCCTTTCATCTTACACACTCTGTCTGGCTGCTCTTGTCCCTTCTTCCATGATTCCAGTCCATCCTTCCCGTTCTTCTCCTGCATACTTTGCCTTCCAGGCACAGGATCCTGTGAGATTCTCTCCCCTAGCAATCTTACCACTGGCCCCCAAAATTCCCCAAAATCCCAGGATTCCACTGAATCCCTGGAAATCAGTCCATGGTGATCTCTGGCGTCTTCTGGAAATGCCCCTTCTCTCCTCCCTTTCCTCACAGTGGCTGAGCAAAATCATTTTCTCCTCAAATGCCTTTCATGAGCCCTCCCTTCACTTCTATCTTCCCTGCTGCCTACTTCTTTCCAGCCTTTCTAAGCCAATAGCATTGCTTCCTCATGAGAGAAGAATCTATGTCAACAAGGCCCTGAATTCTTCAAATACCTCTCAGATATCTGGAAATTAACCTCTATCTGCATGGGCCAACCTAGTCCACTCTTGTCTTGGAAGAAAAAGTTTTCCTTCTTGAGGTACAAAGCAAGAACCCAGGAATGTTGAGGAAATTTTAGGGAGGAAAAGGGTCCAAGGAAAGGAAGAATGAGGAAGAGATGAGGGGATGGGAAGGGGTTCTACTGTTAGCCACAGAAAGATCTTACAGATCTTTAGCATCTTATTTGGGATTTTTCTTAACGTCAGTGTTCAGTTTATATGACCCCAAAGTAACAATATGAAGCCAGTTGGATATTCAAGGCTGGTTTGTAGAATACATTCACATTGCAACTTTCAGTGGCCAGTGGAACTGTTGCACGCTCAGTCTATCAGAATCTGTGAGTTTGAATTGCACATGCTTATTGCCTTTAAGACTAGAAAACATGGGGCCGGAGCGATAGCACAGTGGGTAGAGGGTTTGCCTTGCATGCAGCTGACCCGGGTTCAATCCCTGGCATCCCATATGGTCCCCGGACACTGCCAGGAGTAATTGCTGAGCGAGGAGCCAGGAGTAACCCAGAGCGTCGCCGGGTGTGACCCAAACAGAAAAAAAAAAAAAGACTAGAAAACATGAGAACACACCTGCTTGTTCTAGACAGTTCAAGTCACTTTAAATACCTACACCTTGAAGAGCAATGCAACACTAATTGAGAGAATTCTTGACAAAGATTTGATAGCGAACACTGAGACTAAGAGTCTTTATTATTTTCTAGTCTGTGACATATCGATATGCCCCCAAACCAGTAACAATTATAGACCTCATTCCCATGACCTGAAGGAATGGTCTGAGGCTCTTCCTGTTCCTAAAGCGAGCAGATGCCCTGGGCTACGCTAGCACGTGACAGGGCAGGACTTTTGGAGATGTTACTGATGCCCGCTCAAGCAAATCGAAGAACACAGGGAAGACAAGTGAAGTCTGTTTTTATGGTCTTTCAGTGTTTCTTTTCCACATTCAAATGTCCTTCTTTTATGACATTTATGGGTTACACCCAGTCATGCTTAGGAGTTAACCCTGGCAGTGCTCTAGGGAACATATGGCTCACCAGGGATTGAACCCAGGTTAGCCGCATGCAAGACAAATGCCCTACCCCCACTGTACTATCACCCATCCGCATTCAAATTTCTACCTTAACATGCTAAGCAAAATGAATGAGAAGGAAAGGAACACTGCACTCATTTGTAGGATTAAAAAAACATAATAAGAGACTAATACAGAAGGACAGTAGAAACAAGGGCCAGGAGAACTGGTCCACAGTTGGAAGTCTGCTGGCAGTTGGAATAGAGAAAGAACCACTATGACAAAGATAGCTGGAAATGATCACTTTGCATACTAACTGTGTGCTGAAAGCATGATAACCTCTCAGTATCCGAATTGTAAACTATAATGTCCAAAAGTTAAGAGAGAGAGAGAGAGAGAGAGAGAGAGAGAGAGAGAGAGAAAGTACCTGCTATGAGACAGGCTGGGTGGGGAGGGAGAAGAGAGAAACTGTGGAAATTGGTGAAATATGCACTAGTGGAGTAAAGGGAGTTGGAACATCATATTACTGAAACTCAATCATGAACAGTTTTATAACTGTGTATCTCAAGTGATTCAATAAAAAAATAATAAATTTTTAAAAGAGCATTTCCAGAAGCTGAATATTAAATTGTTTGGGATGTATGAGTTGGATTAAAGTTATCAACTTTTTGAGAGAAAACAAAACAAAACAAACTATCTACCATCAAATTCCTCACAAAGCAACTCAGGCACATTTCAGATGTTAGATTGGCTCAAACAATGTGTTGACAGTGTCCCCCAGTGGTCAAGGTGGGGAAGGCAGCAGTGTAGGTGACACTCAGAGTGGGGGACAGGAATGTCTGCTTTCCTAACTCTGTTAATATCACTTTAATTCATACAAACGAAGGCTCTGCACTAATTACTTTCCTTCCAACAATCTCAAAAAAGAAAATGCTGATATTAACACAAGATAATCACAGTGACACCAAGGCAAGAAAAAATATAATTCCTTCAAGTAAACCCAATTGTGGATGTTTTCAACTTGTTTAGGGGAGTGTGTGTGTGTGTGGGGGGAGGAGGTGGTCACCACTCACCCTGAGGGTCCACTTCCTTTGCCAGCTTCAAGGCGTCTGAGTTCGCTAAGTCAGTGTTGGCAGGTGTGACTGCCAAGATGAGGCAGTTCTCCCTGGAGATGAACTGCATGATCATGTCTCGGATCTGGTACTCAATATCAGGGGGCTGGTCTCCCACGGGCACCTTGGTGATCCCAGGCAGGTCGATGAGGGTGAGGTTCAACACTGTGTGGAGAGAACAGGGGTCCTGCATGGGTGCCTCCCAGGCCAAGTGATACTGACAATAGAAGATCCTCTATCCCTCCAGCAGAGAGCCCACTAGCTCAGTTCTTGGGACTGTGCTTGTAACTTGGCCTACACATGAGGGTATAGAGTTGCCTATCCTTCTGGACTGTTCCAACAGCCCAGAAGTATTATTTGCCTGCCTCCACATACAGAACTCTGGGGCTCTCACACCCCACCCTTGATGGTAGTGCCTGACCCACCCTAGACAGCCAGTCTTTTGGGAGAAGAAACCCACCTTGCTGACACTTACATATCAGTTCATGGAGCAAGGTCTGGGGTCCAAGAAGTGAACCTGAGTGTTTCCACTTACCGTGTGGAGAGTAGACGCGTAAATTGATAGGGATGGGGGAGATGCCTTTATTCACCCCAGTGACCCGGTCCGTCTCTGCTTCTATCTCATGGCGAACTTCATCAAAATCCGTGAACTTTCTCCCTTTGCAGTGCAGGAATTCTGCATATTCTATAAGAATCAAACCAATACCACCTAAGATAGCATTCCAAAAACAAATAAATAAACAAGTAAACAATGTTCCTGTTATTATATGTTGAAGCATTCACTATTCTCTTTGTTCATTGGGATGAGAGAAGCCAGTCAGCAGTGATTAAGTGGCACCACTGAATAAAAGTGCGCAGCAATGTACAGACATGAATGATGTGAAATCTATTCATTTTCAGAGAACCAATCAGGTACTAGAAGCTATCTTTAAAACACTCAGTCTATTAATGGGATATAAATATATACCAGTGTTTTACTAAGTGTGGGAAATGGTAATGTCAGACTAGAACTCACCATTAAATATACACAAAGAGACTTAAATGATAAACCCTAAATATCTGCAGGGATAGCCACAATGTATAAAAGAAGAGGGAGAGAGATGCAGAGACACAGAGAGAGAGAAAGAGAAAGAGAAAGAGAGAGAGAGAGAAAAGAAGGGAAAAGGGGATACCAGCTGTTGAGGCAGCCTGAGGGTGGGCAGGAGAAGGTGTGGGTACACTGGTGGTGGGAATGGGGCACTGGTGGAGGGATGGGTGCTGGAATACTGTATTACCAAGAACCAATTATGAACACCTTTGTAATTGTATGTTTCATTGTGGTATAATAAAAAATTATAAATAAATAAATAAATAAATAAATAAATAAACACTCAGTCTAAATGATACTGGTACTCAATATCGGGGCTGGTCTCTATCACCCAGAACACTTGGTGTTCTAAACGGTAAATACACTACTAAATGGTAGTTGGGAACGATCATGCTAGACAAGAACTGAGTGCTGAAAGAAAGAAAAGGGATATACTTGATAACCTTTCGGTACCTATACTACAAACCATATTGCCCAAAAGAATAAAGAGAGAGAAGAAAAGCATCTGCTATGGAGGAAGGCTGGTAGGGGGCTGGAGTGAAATTGTGGACACTGGTGGTGGGAAATGTGCACTGGTGGAGGGATGGGTGTTAGAACATTGTATGACTGAAACCCAATCTTGAACAGCTTTGTAACTGTGTATCTCACAGTGATTCAAGTTTTAAAAAGTGAAAGATAAAATAAAATAAACATAGGGGTTTTGTTATAATAAATAAGCCACCCAATATAATAAGTAACTCAGTTATTTCTTGGTTGGCGCTTCCAAGCAGCACTCAGGGGGCCAAGGGCCTACTTTGGATAATACTCAACCCATCAGGACAGATGATCAATGTTTGAGCGGTGATGAGGTACTGGGATTCTAATCCAGTTCCCATACAGGCAGAGAATGTGCCCTTGAGAGATGAGCTATTTCCCCAGGTTCTCTAATAAGCACTAAAGAGAATTTTGACTATACAAATGATAAAATAAATCACATCTGGTTTTTAAAAAACCAATACATCAGGACACACACAGAGACTATGTACTCATCCTACTAGCCTGGAGCTTTTCGGTCTCACCATGGTGATGCAATGCTTTCTGAAAATATAGTTTCCAAAGGCAGAAAGACTTAGAAATATCATTTGTATCACATGTCTTCCCGTTGTTCATCGATTTGCTCGAGCAGGCACCAGTAACGTCTCCATTCACTGGGGATGAGGTCCATTATTGTTACTGTTTTTGGCATATCGTATACACCATCGGTAGCTTGCCAGGCTCTGCTGTGGCTCTGGGTTCAACCAGGGGTCCCAGTCTTTATATGTCAGACCATCACCATCCAGGGCCCACGGGTCATAGACCCGGTTGTAAACAAGCCTGTCTCCTGTCTGCCACCTGCCAATGCAGCCGGGCACCACAGCCATACCTGCAACACTTTAAGAGGCCAATTTTAAAAATAAAGTTCTCTTAATTTTTTTTTTTTGCTTTTTGGGTCACACCTGGCATTACTCAGGGGTTACTCCTGGCTCTGCACTCAGGAATTACTCCTGGTGGTGCTCAGGGAACCATATGGGATGCCAGGGATCGAACCCGGGTCCAGCCGCATGCAAGGCAAACGCCCTACCCACTGTGCTATCACTCTGGCCCCAGTTTGCTTAATTCTTTAAGAAGAAATTATACATAGAATATTTTGCTTTAAAATATACTTCTTAAGTCACTGCATCAATTTTTTTCAAATGAAATGATATGTTCTCTGCAGTGTTCATTGCTTTCAGGGAATGAAAACGCAGCTGAGTCCGGCACTGTCCTCTCAGCTCCATTGTGCGTCAGTAAATGAATTACGCACTGTGGTCTTCTTTGTGTCCACTAGAAGGCGCCGCGTGCTGTCCCTGCATGGAGTTGGTGCCCTTCTGGCACGTTATAAAATCTTAAACTTGTGAGTGCAACTTTCAGATTCCTGTAAGTCTTTGAGCTGAAAGTCTGTACAGAACTGTCGCCGACCTTTGTGTCATTTGAAGAACAAAGTTCAGAGACAGACTCAGGGCTGTCTGTAGACACACAGAGGCACTTTCCCCTCCCTGACCTTTCCCTAGAACTGCCAAGCAGTTTCAGAAACTGGAGACACAGCCAAGGGTGAGTCTCCAGCCTCCTGAAGATTAAATTCTAGCAAGATGAAACAGTAAACAACGTGTACAGGACAGATAAGCACTGGGAGAAGATAAGCAGAGGTGTTGAGTGCTGGGTGGCCGTATCATATGCTATGGAGATGACTTTTCCAACTGAATTAAGATATCCGAGTAAAGGCTCATGGAGTAAAGGGCCCACAGTGGGCAATGCCTGAAAATCTGAGAACAGTTCACAGAAGACAAAAAAAGATGGACCACAGGACTGCAGTGTTAGGCCCAAAGACACACACACACACACACACACACACACACACACACACACAAGGATTTGGATGCCTCTCTTTGCATGAAGGGTCTTGGGTCAAGGGGAAGCATGATGTGTAATCAAGAACTGGGGCTCCTGGGACTTAGATGGGGAGGAGACAGGAAAAGAGGCTGCTGGGCTTATGGAGGCAAGAGAGGATGGTTTTAGTTGGGAGAGAGGGAAACCATGTCAGTGGTCAGGAATGGGCAAAATCTAAGACACTTTGAAGGGGGAAAGTCAGTAGGATTTGCTGATGGGTTAAAGATAGGATGAACAGGGGCCGGAGCGATAGCCCAGCGGATAGGGCGTTTGCCTTGCACGTGGTCGGCTCATGCCGGCCTGGGTTCGATCCCGGCATCCCATATGGTCCCCCGAGCACCGCCAGGAGTAATTCCTGAGTGCAGAGCCAGGAGTAGCCCCTGAGCATTGCCGGGTGTGACCCAAAAAAGCAAAAAAAAAAAAAAAAAAAAGATATAATGAACAGGTATGCGGGTCTCAGCAGCTAAAGTCATCAGGCTTCTGTGGAAACGGAGCTGGGGTCCCTTTCCCCCATCTCTGTTAGGTCTGGGAGACCCGTGGACCTGCCCATGAACTGCTTTCGGGCTATCAGCCATGATCCAGAGACACAGACACATGGGGCAGAGCTTCTACCAGCTCTCCCTGTGCTTGGCTGATCATGAGGTGTCCAGGAGGGAGGGCGGGTTCTGGTCCCAGCCCACTACCACAATAGAGCCTTGGAAGAAGCCAGAGGAATCTCATGCACCATAATCACAGCCATTTTCAATTACCAGACTCCACAGCTTGTCAGAGCCCCACCCAAGAGAGAAGCCAATTTCAAGCCCAGGTATGTGGGACTCAGTGGCAAAAGTCACCAGGGTTCCGTGGAGATGGAGCTGGGGTCCCTTTCCCCCACCTCTGTCCCATCCAGGAGGCCCAGTGGACCTGCCCACTAATTGCTTCCAGGCTGTCAGCCATGATTCAGAGACACAGATACATGGAGCAGAGCGGCTACTGGCTCTCCCTGAGGCATGCAGCTGCAAAGCAGCCACGCAATATCTCAAACTAGTAGAAACCAACCACGTTCTAGAAACTCAGAAAGTAAATGCAAAAAACAGAAATCAGCCATATTCACCCATAACAAACAAGGGGAAAAAGTCATGACTTTATCAATACCACTGCCATATATGTGCTGTAATGGTCAACCCTGCAGCAGTTTTTTTTCAATCCGCCCAGGTATGCTGAACCAGAGACTATCAGACATGGGGCAGAGCTGCTACTTGCTCTCTCTGTGCCCAGCCGCTCATGAGGCTCCCAGGAGGCATGGCGGGTTCTAGTCCTGGCCTGCCACCCCAGCAGAGCCTCACAACAAGCCAGAAGACCCCCCGACTCCATGGGGGCTGCAGTTTTCCACATCCAGACTTCTTTCTCGTCACAACTCCACCCAGAAGACCAGTCTATCACAGCCCGGATCATCGACACCCACCCTGCAGCAGTTTATTTTCAACCCGGCCCAGGTATGCTGAACCAGAGTCTCTCAGACATGGGGCAGAGCTGCTACTTGCTCTCCCTGTGCCCAGTCGCTCATGAGGCGCCCGGGAGGCATGGCGGGTTCTAGCCCTGGCCTGCCACCCCAGCAGAGCCTCACAACAAGCCAGACGACCCCCTACTCCATGGGGGCCGCCATTTTCCACATCCGGACTTCCCTCTCATCACAACTCCACCCAGCAGACCAGACTATCACAGCCCGGTTTGCGTGGCCACTAGCGGCCACGCAGTTCATCAATAAATGCTTTATTTATAGGTGACTACAAGAGTATGCCACCTGCAAGGCAAGCCTGGCAAGCTGCTCGTGTCGTATTTGATATGCCAAATGCCAGTAACATTTATATTAGGTCATTTCCATGACCTAATATAATGGTTTGAGGCTCTTTATGTTCCTGGAGCATGTGGATGCCTTTGGGTTCTATTAGCATGAAACAGGACATATGGAGATATTACTGGTGCCCGCTCTAGCAAATAGATGATGAACGGGAAGATAGTGATGGTCAATATAATTTGTGCTTGCTGGACGGAGCAGGCATGGGATGGGGCGGTGGGAGGTCTTTCTTTGGTGGTGGGAACACACTGGTGGTGAGACTGGTGTTCAATAATGTATCTAACAACAGTATTATGAAAAACTTTGTATTCTATAAATGTGTCTTAATAAAATGTTTTAAATAAAAAAATAAAGATGGGGTGTAGGAGACACAGTTTGTGGCTCATTTCATAGAGTACTAATATAAAAATTTCTCAAGATCGGGCCGGAGCGATAGCCCAGCGGGTAGGGCGTTTGCTTTGCACACGGCCGGCCTGCAGCCGGCCCGGGTTCGATTCCCGGCATCCCATATGGTCCCCAGCACCGCCAGGAGTAATTCCTGAGTGCAGAGCCAGGAGTAACCCCTGAGCGTCGCCGGGTGTGACCCAAAGAGCAAAAAAAAAAGAAAAAAAATTCTCAAGATCTTGCATAAGGCCAAGGATGTGACTCAAGTGACAAAGCCTACCATGCGCAAAGCCCTGAGTTCAATCCCTGGCACTGCATAACCTGCTCGTTACCCCAGTACCCCCAAGTGTGTTCTCTATTTAAAAAAATAACTCCTCAAAAATATGAAGTGGAACAAAGAAAGCCTCTTCAACAAATGGTGCTGGGGAAACTGGGCATCTATGTGTAAAAAAAAAATGAACTTAGACCTCCTTTCAACACCATGAACAAAAGTCAGATCAAAACATACTAAAGATCTCAATGTCAGACATGAATCTATAAGGTACATAGAGGAAAACATAAGAAAAACACTCTGCGACATCAAACTAAAGGCATCTTCAAAGATGAAACAGCACTGATAAAGCAAATGGAAGCAAAAATAAACATATGAGATTATATAAAACTGAAAAGCTTCTGCACCTCAAAAGATATATCCATGATATATCAGGCACTGGTAGAACTTTATAAGAAGAAAACAGTCAACCCCATCAAAAAAAAATGGGGGAGGGGCCGAGCAATAGCCCAGCGGGTAAGGCGTTGGCCTTGCACGCAGCCGGCCTGTGCCGGCCCGGGTTCGATTCCCGGCATCCCATATGGTCCCCGAGCACCGCCAGGAGTAGTTCCTGAGTGCAGAGCCAGGAGTAACCCCTGAGCGTAGCCGGGTGTGACCCAAAAAGCAAAAAAAAAAAAAAATGGGGAGAAGAGATGAACAGAAATTTCCAAAAAGAAGAAATTCAAAGTGCCAAAAGGTATATGAAAAAATGCTCTTCATCACTAATCATCAGGGAGATGCAAATCAAAATAACAATGAGATATCATCTCACACCACAGAGACTGGCACACATCCAAAACAGCAAGAACAACCAGTGCTGGCGTGGATGCAAAAAAAAGGGAAAAGGGACTCTCATCCACTGTTGGTGGGAGTGCCAAGTGGTCCAGCCCTTTTGGAAAACAATATGGACATTCCTCAGAAAACTAGACATTGAGCTCCCATTCGACCCAGCAATATCGCTCCTGGGTATATATACCCTGGAAACACAAAAACACACAGCAGAAACACTATCTGTGCTTCTATATTCATCGTAGCTCTATTAACAATAGCCAGAATCTGGAAACAACCTAAGTGCCCGAGAACAGAAGACTGGCTAAAGAAACTATGGTACATATACACATGGAACACTATGCAGCTGTCAGAAAAGATGAAGTCATGAAATTTATCATGTTGAGTGAAACTAGTCAGAAGGTAAAGTACATATATTGAATGACTGCATTAATTAATGAGATATAAATATATAACCGTGCTCTACTAATTGGGGAAATGGTAATGTCAGACTAGAACTCAGCATTTAATTCACATGAAGAGATTTACATGATAAACCCTAAATGCTTGTAGGGCAAGCCACAATGTGTAAGAGAAAAGAGAAAGAGATACAGATACAGAAACAGAGACAGACAGAGAAAGAGAGGAAAAGAAAAAGCGCCTACTACAGAGGGGTAGTAGGGATGGAGGTGGGTGGGAGGGAATGTGGGGACTTTGGTGGTGGGAATGGGGCACTAGTGAAGGGATGGGTGCTGGAACACTACGAATAAACCCAAATTATGAACATCTTTGTAATTGCATATCTCACGGGGATATAATTAAAAATAAAAAATTAAAAACAAATAGCTCCTGCCTATGATACAATTCAATTGCTATTTTATTTGGTGCTTTTTAGGTCACACAAAAAAACCCAGGGATTAATTCCTCCTGTCTCTGCACTCAGGAATTATTCCTTGTAATGTTCAGGGGACCATATGGGATGCTGGGGATTGAACCCAGATCAGCCCCCATGCAAGGCAAATGCCCTACCCACTATGCTATAGCTCTGGCCCCTTCCATTGCTACCTATCCAAAGAATACAAAAGCATTAATTTGAAAAGCTATATGTACCTTTGAGGTCACTGCTTTGTGCTACTGACAACAGCCATGATCTGGAAATGACCCAATTACAACAAATGAGCAATCAAATCCCATATCTGTCACTCTGTGCAGTGTTCCAAGAGGAGGGGAAGGGGGAGGAGAGGGAAGAGGAGGAGGAGGATGGGGAGGGAGGAGAAGGAGGAGAAGGAGGAGGAGGATGGGGAGGGAGAGGAGAAGGAGGAGAAGGAGAAGGAGGAAGAGGAGGAGGAGGAGAAGGAGGGGGAGAAGGAGGGGAAGGAGGAGGAGAAGAAAGAGGAGGAGGAGAAGGAGGAGGAGGAAGAGAAGGAGAAGAAGGAGGAAGATGAAGAGAAGGAGGAGAAGAAGGAGAAGGAGGAGAAGAAGGAGGAGAAGGAAGAGGAGGAGGAGGAGGAGGAGGAGGAGAAGGAGGAGGAAGAGAAGGAGAAGAAGGAGGAGAAGAAGGAGGAGAAGGAAGAGGAGGAGGAGGAGAAGGAGGAGGAGGAGGAAGAGAAAGAGAAGGAAGAGGAGGAGAAGAAGGAGGAGGAGGAGAAGGAGGAGGAGAAGGAGAAGGAGAAGAAGGAGGAGGAGGAGGAGGAGGAGAAGGAGGAGAAGGATGAGGATGAGGAAAAGGAAGAGGAGGAGGAGAAGGAGGAGAAGGAGGAGGAGAAGGAGAAGGAGGAAGAGGAGGAGGAGGAGAAGGAGGAAGAGGAGAAAGAGGAGGAGAAGGAGAATAAGAAGGAGGAGGAGGAAGAGGAGGAGGAGGAAAAGGAGGAGGAGGAGGAAAAATAAGAGGAGGAGGAGAAGGAGAAGGAGAAGGAGGAGGAGGAAGAGAAGGAGGAAGAGGAGAAGAAAGAGGAGGAGGAGGAGGAGAAGGAGGAGGAGGAGGAGAAGGAGGAAGAGAAGGAGAAAGAGGAGAAGGAGAAGGAAAATAAGAAGGAGGAGGAGGAAGAGGAGGAGGAGAAGGAGGAGAAGGAGGAGAAGAAGGAGGAGGAGGAAAAATAAGAGGAGGAGGAGAAGGAAGAGGAGGAGGAGGAGGAGGAAGAAAAAGAGGAGGAGGAGTAGAAGGAGAAGGAGGAGGAGGAGGAGAAGGAAGAGGAGGAGGAGGAGGAAGAGAAGGAGGAGAAGGAAGAGGAGGAGGAGGAGGAGGGAGGAAAAAGAGGAGGAGTAGTGGAGAAGGAGGAGGAGGAGGAAAAAGAGGAGGAGTAGTGGAGAAGGAGAAGGAGGAGGAGAAGGAGGAGGAGGAGGAGGAGAAGGAGGAGGAAGAGGAGGAGGAGAAGGAAGAGGAGGAGGAGGAGGAGAAGGAGGAGGAGAAGGAGGAGGAGGAGAAGGAGGAGGAGGAGGAGGAGAAGGAGGAGGAGGAGGAGAAGGAAGAGGAGGAGGAGAGAAGGAAGAGGAGGAGGAGGAGAAGGAAGAGGAGGAGGAGGAGAAGGAAGAGGAGGAGGAGGAGAAGGAAGAGGAGGAGGAGGAGAAGGAGGAGGAGAATAAGGAGGAGAAGGAGAAGGAGGAGGAGAAGGAGGAGGGAGGAGAAAAGGGAGAAGGAGAAAAAGAGGAGAAGCAGGAGGAGGAGGAGGAAAAGGAAGAGGAGAAGAGGAGGAGAAGGAGGAGAAGCAGGAGGAGGAGGAGAAAGAGAAGGAGAAGGAGGAGGAAGAGGAAGAGATGAAGATGACATGGATTGAACTGGAGGAGGTTCCAAACAAAATAAATCAGAAGGAGAAAGACAAATAGAGGGTGATCTCACTCCTATGTGGGACACAGAGAAACAAAGCGAGAAAACAGACAATAGACAATGAAACACTCAGAGTGTCAGACCTCAGACCTGAGATTACCGAGGAAGGAGAACCATAGGGCTGGGGGGTGGGGATGGCAGGAGACTGGGATTTGGAAACTACCCCTAAAACATACAGTCATAATCTGGAAAGAGTACAGGAAGTAAGGCACATTAAGGAGCCTTGACTCTGCAGATTCTAATTGGATACCTGCCACCACAAAAGGTTCCTAGGCACCACAGAGGTCACTTATGGGCACAAAACCAGAAACAGTTCCGAAAAAACAGAGTGGCCCAAATCATTCCCCCCCCAATAAAAATAAAAACATACAATCATGTAAATCAATATTTCCATTTGGTGGGGGGTCACACCTGACTGTTAAGGGCTTACTCCTAACTCCTCGTTTAGGGGTCACCCAGCTGGGATTTGAGGAACCATATATGATGCTGGGGACTGAACACATGCAAGGCTTAGCTGCTGTGTTTTGACCCTTAGCATTTTTTTGGAGAGGAAAAAATACTTTTAAAGGTTTAAAGGCAGTGGCCTCACAACAGGAAGTATCTTGAAAGAGAAAAGAGAATGGGGACAGTTCGGTGTGAGTGAAAAGCTGGGGTTGGAACCTGATGTAGCTGTGATGCCTATGCCCAGCCCTGGACACGGAGACCTGGGGGATGGCAGGCTGAGTACCCTTTGTGGTCAAAGCGGGAGGAATAGGTTTTCTCTAGAATGTTCCAGAAGGTGGCAGTCAAGTGCTGGAGGAAAGGCACCAGTTTTTCCAGAGTCTGGGGCTGAGGTTTCCCTGAGGGAACAGTGGAGATTATACACATGCTGGGAATGAGTCCAAGCGGAATGATGAGCTCACCCAGGGAGGGTCAGCTGAGGAAAGTCCAGGGCCTGCGTCCTAACATCTCAATGGAAAGCAATGCAGGTGACCTCAAGTCAGGCAAACAGGGCTTTTCTGGTAGGAGGAGACACCTTGTCTCTCCCATCAAACGAGGCCAACATGTTGTGTGAGAAGAGCCCTCAGAGAAGGTTCTGAAATTGATAACTAAAGTCTCCTTCCAGGGATTGACAAGAGCTTTTATTTCGGGGGAAGGGGATGGCAGAGTGGAATTGAGAATGGGAAGAGAGGGAGTGGGGACAGTCCTTTTAGGAGGATCTGCGTGTGACAAGGAGTGGAGAAGGCAGTTGAAATAGATGTGGGGATAGCATGCAGAGCCTCAGATGTGGCTGGGAAAGCTGGGACTCGGCTCTCCCCAGGATCAGCTGACCATGGGGCCCCCAGAAAGATAGATGGGTTTTGGGAGTGGGGCCCATCACCCCTGGGGGCCCCGAAAAGCAGCCGGATGAGACTCACCCACCACACTAGCCGCCACCTTCGCTGTCTGGATGCTGCAGGATATCAGCCCACCCGGGAGGGATGCTACCTCAAGACCAGATTAACAGAGCAAAATGAGTTAGAGCCTAGGCAGGCAGCTCCCAGAAGTGGGAATCACCGGGAATTCGTCAGATGGAGCTGGGGTCCGCCCTTCCCCCTCCATTTTGTTTGAGCCCAGTGGCCCCACCCAGGAGCTGCCCTGGGGCAACCAGCCACAGCATGCAGAGCAACATGCCTCGGGAAGCTGGGACTCAGCTCTCCCCAGGCTCAGCTGACCATGGGGCCCCCAGGAGGACAGATGGGTTTTGGGAGTGGGCCCATCACCTCTGGGGGTCCCAGAAGCAGCCGGATGAGACTCGCCACCACATTAGCTGCCATTTTTGCTGTCTGGACGCTGACCTAGAGGCCCTTAAGTGGCCGCATGGTCCATCAAACTAGTGGAAACAGTTATGTCCTTTAATGTACTGCATTCTACGCTGTGTGGGAAAGGTAGGTGGGAGGGAGAGATAGATAGGAGAGAAAAGACATACAGAACCTGCCAAGTAGTTGAGGTGTGAGAGGGGGAGGGAGGTGGGGACATTGGTGATGGGAGATGGGTTTGGGTGGAGGGATGGGTGTTGGAATACTGTAGAACCAAAACTCGACATGAGCATCTTGCAATTGTATGTCTAAAAGTGGTGTAATAAAATTTGGAGAAAAAAAAAGAAAGAGATGTGGGAGCAGAGAAGGTTGTAGGATGCTGCCTGGGAGATTAGAAGAGGCACAAGTTCTTCCAGAGAAATTACACTGGTGAGGAAGTAGGAGACAAGGGAGGAGCGAGGCGCCCAGACACAGGAATAGGATGAAAACACAGCAGGAGTGTGCTGGGAGTACAGGCAATTTGCCAGCAAACTTGGCACAGGCATCTGAGGCCATTTCAGGACGTTAGAAACAGACATGGAGCCAGGAGATGGCACAATGAGCTGGAGCAATGCTTTATACATGCAAGTTTGATCCCTGGCACCATGTGGTCCCCAGGAGTGAGCCCCATGCACTGAGTTGGAGTACCACCAAGCACTGTTGAGCATGGCCAGAAATCAAAACTGAAATGAAAACAAAATGACCCGGAGATGGTATGTGGGGCCACAGTGTTTGGCACTTGGGGACCATTCCTGGAGATGCTCAGGAGCCTGGGGAAATCTCTCTCCTAGAAAAAGGCTGCACTTCCAGCATTTCCAGTGGTGCAAGCTCATGGGGTTTGGCCAGCATGGAGACGTCTCTTTCAGACAGCTCCAAGCCACAGCCCGGGAGCCATCTAAATGGGCCATGATTCTCAGCAGCTAGCTCAGAATCAGTGATGGGGGTGGAGGGGTGAGAATCGGCCCTGAGCACCCTCCAGCCCTGTGCTCCCACCCCAGACCAGTCACCAAACCCTATTGTGCTTCAGCATTGCTTGTCTGGCTGGAATCCGTGATTGGCTTTCCGCTTAGCACAAGACTGCTACTTTTAAAAAGGTTTCCTGTTTATCTGGTGTTAAAATTAGCCTGCATTGGAAGCAAAGGTTAAGGTAATGTGCTTATATCAAAGAATGACAGGAGGGGGAGAGGCAGAGTAGGCAGTGAAATTCAGAGCTATGGCTCAGTTTTATTTTCACTTCCCTGTCAACACTTCTGCTCTGCTGTGCCTCCCTGTGGCCAATCACCACTGGCACCTGATGAGAAGCCGACAAACCATCTGTGTAAAGGAAGAGATGGATTTACATGTGGGCAGCCTTCCAGACTTAAGTGAACCATAAGAATTTAGATGTATCCAAGAGGGGCCGGAGCGATAGCCCAGCGGGTAGGGCGTTTGCCTTGCATGCGGCCGGCTCATGCCGGCCTGGATTCGATCCCCGGCATCCCATATGGTCCCCTGAGCACCGCCAGGAGTAATTCCTGAGAGAAGAGCCCAGGAGTAACCCCCCTGAGCATTCCCGGTGACCCAAAAAAGCATTAATAAATAAATAAATGAGTGAGTGAGTGAGTGAGTGAGTGAGTGAGTGAGTGAGTGAGTGAGTGAGTGAATAAATAAATAAATAGATATTTCCAAACCCCAGTTCAATCCCTGGCAACACATATGGTCCCCCAGCACCCCAGGAGTGATCCCTGAGCAGAACTAGGTATAAGACCTAAGCAAGCATGCCAGGAGTGATCCCCAAACTAAAGACAGTAACAAATGAAAATGAGAATTTCCAACATTTTCCCTTCTTCAGGGAAGAGCTTGCTTCAGTTTCTGTTTGTCCAGGAAAATAACAGAGCAAAGAGAGGGCTTGCACAGGGAGCCCCCGCAACCTTTAGTCCAAGAGTCAAAATTCTCAGTAGGTAGCGGACTCTTATGGTCATCCTTGCACTGTTTGGTGGGCACAGAGCTCTTCTGAAATCAAGTGTGGGGGGGCCCCATTCTCAGAGATAACATCACAGTACCACTAATTTGCTGGCTCTAAGGGACAGCATTGAAAAGCTGGCTTTCTCAGGTCAGGAGAGAGAGGTTACAATGTGGCCTCACCTGTGACAACACTGACTCTGTCCCCTGCACCACATGTTTCCCCAAGAACTCCTAGATGCAGCTCTGGAGATGCCCAGGCACCACTTGCTGTGGCCTCAAGTAAGCCCCTCATACCACAGGGCCCTAATGAAACCACATGCTCGGGCCTCACACTAAATCCCCAGTGGCTGACTGAGAACCACTGGGAAAGGCCACTCCCAGAACTCCCAAGTACCATTTGGAAGACCCCCACTAAAATTGGAGTAATCTCAGCTGAGTTCAGCTGGAAAATTCTAAATAATTTTTACCACCAGAAAAAAAATTAATGGATGAATTGGGCAGGATGTTTGCCTTGCACTTGGCCAACCTGAGTTCAATTCCCTGTATCCCTTATGGTCCCCCAAACCTAGTCGGGAGTAATTACTGAGCCCAGTAACCTCTGAGCCCTGACAAGTGTGGCCCCCAAAACAAACCAAACAAATGAGCTTTGTTCTAAGAAACACAACCAAGAGTGTTCTCAAGCTACATGTGTCCCACTGCTGTAGCACTATTTATTTTATTTATTTTTTTTTTTTTGCTTTTTTTGGGTCACACCCGGCGATGCTCAGGGGTTTCTCCTGGTTCTGCACTCAGGAATTACTCGTGGTGGTGCTCAGGAGACCATATGGGATGCCGGTGATAGAACCTGACTGGCACAGGCCGGCCACGTGCAAGGCAAACGCCCTACCCGCTTAGGCTATCGCTCCGGCCCCTGTATCACTATTTCTGTCAGGTCGCTTCGAGGCCGTGCCTAGAGTGCTAGCTGAGCAACACCTTATTTTCCACATCATCTGGAGAATATTCCTGAAGGCAGGAAAGCCAGATGAAGGAGAGAACACCCCACTCTGTCCATAGACTGTCATTCAAGTGTGGGGACTCTCTCCCCAGAAGTGGGTCGTGGGGCTTCAGCCCTCTCAGGAGATTCTATCGCTACCAGATTGTGACTCCTCTTTAGGGCATTCTAGGAGGAACAGCAGGAGGGAGGGGGAAGGACTAGAAGAGGAACAGAAGAGTTAGGGAGGCTCGTGCCCACCCTAAACCCCCGCTTCCTCTCCAGGGCCTCAGGGATTCCCCATCCCCTGCTCAAAAAAGCTTGAGGGGGGCTTGGGTACTGGCAACTCCTTCTCCACAGCCCCTGCCCCTTCCTCCTCCAGAAGCAGCTGTCAGACTGTGGAAGAAGAGACACCCACCACCACCACCGAGAAGCACCAAGACTGGGAGCTCTGAGGACTAACACTGCCTGGATCTTGGCTTTCTTGAATCACTCTGCAGAAGATGGAACAAAGTTCAGTGAGGGCCAGGCCCACCCGCCTCCACCCTCTCTACACTCTGCTGCTGCTGTCCAAGGTGCCTGTCTTCTAGCACTTTGTCCTGGGAGGTGCTGAAGGAGGTGCCATCAGCATCTTGGAGCTTTCCCCAGGCACCAGGAGAAGTTCCAGCAGCCAGGCCTGGCAGAGCCTCTGAGTTCACACCAATACCAGGGTGAACATCCCTGGAAGCCCCCTGAGCAAGGCATCATCGGGCCCTTATACTGAACCACTTCATTATTGCCAGGAGGGGTCCCTGGCCCTGAGCAATGCTTGGGAGAACCTCCCCCAAATGATACAGCTCTTGCTAGTTACAATTAAACCACCCTGACATTCCACACTAGCCATATGGTTTTCAAATAAAATCTGGTGTTACTCGTGTTCAGTGGCTTTTTCCCCTCCTTCCAAGATTCTTCACCTTTGGCTACTCAATTTAAGAAAAAAATTTCGATGCAGGCCTCGGACGCGCCTGGGGAAGCTGGAACTCTGCTTTCCCCCGGCTAAGCTGACCATGGGGCCTCGGGAGGGCAGATGAGTTTTGGGAGTGGGCCCATCGCCTCCAGGGGGTCCCGGAAGCAGCCGGGTGAGACTCGCCCACCACACTAGCCACCACCTTTGCTGTCCGGACGCTGAACATTGCCTCACAACCAGGTTGACAGAGCAAAACCAGTTTGAGCCCAGGTAGGCAGCTCCCAGAGGCGGGAATCGCTGGGAATTCGTCAGATGGAGTCAGGGGCCGGCCATTCCCCGCTCCATTTTGTCGAGCCTGGTGGCCCCGCACAGGAGCTGCCCCAGGGCGACCAGCCATAGCATGGGGGCCTCAGACGCGCCTGGGGAAGCAGGAACTCTGCTTTCCCCCAGCTAAGCTGACCATGAGGCTCTCGGGAGGGCAGATGGGTTTTGGGAGTGGGCCCATCGCCTCCGGGGGGTCCTGGAAGCAGCCGGATGAGACTCGCCCACCACACTAGCCACCACCTTTGCTGTCCAGACACTGGAACACTGCCTCACGACCAGATTGACAGAGCAAAACCAGTTCGAGCCCAGGTAGGCGGCTCCCAGAGGCGGGAATCGCTGGGAATTCGGCCAGATGGAGTCAGGGGCCGGGCCATTCCCGCTCCATTTTGTCGAGCCTGGTGGCCCTGCACAGGAGCTGCCCCGGGGCGACCAGCCATAGTACGCAGGGGCCTCGGACGCGCCTGGGGAAGCAGGAACTCTGCTTTCCCCCCTAGCTAAGCTGACCATGGGGCTCTCAGGAGGGCAGATGGGTTTTGGGAGTGCGCCCATCGCCTCCGGGGGTTCCAGAAGCAGCTGGATGAGACTCGCCCACCACACTAGCCACCACCTTTGCTGTCCGGACGCTGGAACACTGCCTCACGACCAGATTGACAGAGCAAAACCAGTTCGAGTCCAGGCGGCTGCGCAGTTCATCAAAATAGTGGAAACAGGGAAGTCCTTTAATCCACTGCATTCCACCATGTGCAGGAAATTTTGGCAGGAGGGAGAGATAGGGAGGAGAGAGAGGACATGCAGAACCCACCAAGTAGTTGAGGTGAGGGAGGGGGAGGGAGGTGGGGACATTGGTGATGGGAGATGGGTTTGGGTGGAGGGTTGGGTGTTGGAACGCTGTGGAACCAGAACTCTGCATGAGCATCTTGCAATTGTATGTCTAAAATGGTGTAATAAAATTTGGGGGGGAAATAAATAAATAAAAATACCCTTCTGGAAAAAAAATTAAAAAAAAAAGAAAAAAATTTTCTAGTTGATCTTTGGGGTTCCAGGAAAGGCTGATGAGGACTCAGAAGAACATGGAGACACACAGTGCAGAGTTAGCAGAGAGCCCCCAAGAAATACTGGCGGTATGTGCTCCCCAGAAACCAGGAATCAAACACTGCCTCCTGCCCAAAGGCATGTGAATGAGGGCTGGGTCCATCACAGATTAGTTTCTAGGCTCAGGAGAAGAGACCCCTGAGCAACTTGTGGGGTGATACCCATGAAGATCAGGGACGTTGGCTGCAACTATGAGCTTGACTGTGTAGAAAAGGACGTGAGTGCTGATAAGGGAACTCAGCTTCATGTCCCACACTTCCTGGGCAAGTAAAGACGAAGGTTTCACAGAGATTCAGGGCTTTTATTGTGAGACTTTCTTTCAAGGCTATACCTTCCCTGGTTTCCTTGCTGCCAAGGAACATCACAAGTGAGGTAAGGAAAAGCCAGCTTCAGAAGTGCAACAAAAATACAGAACAGCTGGAAAGTCAGTCTATACTACTGGAAGATTTTGTCTTTGTGTATGGGGGTGAGGGAGTCCAACCTGACCATGGTCCAATGTAAGGTCCAAAGATGTGATGTTATTCAGGTCCTCTAGTGCCAGGCAATAACCCCAGCCGCCTTGGCAGTGCTTGGGAGCCTACAGTGCTACACTGAGAAATGCTCAACCATATGCTGCCAGGATCAAACCAGAGTCAGCTGCACACAAGGTATATGCCATAACTCCTGTTCTAGCTCTCTGGTTCCAGTTCTTTTTTTTTTTTGCTTTTAGGGTCACACCCGGCGATGCTCAGGGGTTACTCCTGGCTCTGCACTCAGGAATTACTCCTGGCGGTGCTCAGGGGACCATATGGGATGCCGGGATCGAACCCTGGCCGGCACAGGCCGGCCGTGTGTAAGGCAAACGCCCTACCCGCTGGGCTATCGCCTGGCCCTCCAGTTCTTATCTTTCAAAAGCTCCCATACTTGGTATCACTGAGAGTACCAGATAATGGGCCTAAGCTTATTTTATTTTGGAAATATTTTTGGTTTGAGGCTCAGGGACCATATGGAGAGCAGATGATCTAACCCAGGTGGTGGCCATGTGTAAGACAGATGCCTTCTACCCACTGTACTATCTTTCAGCCAGGGCCTAAATTTCTAAGACCATAAATAACAACCAATTGGAGGGGTAAATGTAGCATTTAGTTACAAAGGGAAAGAAACAACTACCTCTGTGAAGTAGAGATGAGAGCAAACATCCCCCTCAGCAGCTGTTTGTTTGAAAGACAGCAGTTTTGGAAGTAGACATGTGAATAAGCATGTCAACACTGGACCCCAGGATCTAATATCTAATAGAAACTAAAATACACCATCTCTTCCACCGCAATTTCTACCATTGTAATCTTGTCATCTGAAAGCTTTTATGTCCTTCTTTCCTCAAAGGACTATTATATAAGAGCCTGAAGCCACTTCCCTATCTGAGAGCTTGAGATAATAACTACCTTTGAATTCAGCAACTGAAACAAGGTAAAAATGAAGAGTGCCAACGTTGTTGGAACGTTGGCAGCAAAGCCAAAGCTATTAATGGTGAAAAAATAGAAATTATAGGTCCTGGAGAGAAAAGAATCTTAATTAGAAAATAGGACAGGTTATTATTCTACTCCAGCCTATCACAGCCCGGCTCGTGTGGCTGCTTGCGGCGCGCGGTTCATCAATAAATGCTGGACTTAGAGATGACTACAAGAGTATGCTACCTGCACGGCAGAGCCTGGCAAGCTATCCGTGTTGTATTTGATATGCCAAATACCAGTAACAGTTATAGACCTCATTCCGGAATGGATTGAGGCTCTTTATGTTCCTGGAGCAAGCAGATGCCCTTGGGCTCTACTAGCATGAGACAGGACATATGGAGATGTTACTGGGGCCTGCTCGAGCAAATCGATGATGAACGGGAAGACAGTGATACAGTGATTATTCTACTCCATCTAATCCCCTCACCACTTCCCCTGGCAACAAAGGAGCCACTGAACATGCTCTTTGATGATTTGCCTTTGAATTAACTCTCTTCTAAAAAGTCAACACGGGACTGGAGTGATAGCCCAGCAGGTAGGGCGTTGTTTTGCACGTGGCTGGCCCATGCCAGCCCGGGTTCGATCCCCTGCATCCCATATGGTCCCCCGAGCACCGCCAGGAGTGATTCCTGAGTGCAGAGCCAGGAGAAACTCCTGAGCATTGCCGGGTGTGACCCAAAAAAAAAGCAAAAAAAAATTAAAAAAAAAAAAAAGATAAATAAAAAGTCAACACATCTACCTGACCATTCACTTACAGGTCATATACTAACTTTCCTGGCAAGCCACATTCCTGTGTTATGGATATTTCACCCTATTTTTACCCACTAAAGTTTAGGCTGGGTGGGATAGATCTCACAAGTTCTCAAAGTGGGCCTCCAGGAGGGAGAAGAGAGTCCCACCCATATTCAAGAAGCATTTAGACAAAGACCCCCCCAAACCCCAGCTTTACAAACCCTCACCCAAGTGACTCAATAGTTGCTGGGTGAGACAGAGCGATCCCAAGTGAGGGAATGCTGTAAGAGGCAATCGGAGGGAAGCAGGGAGCAGAGGGCTAGGTGAGACTGACCAGAGTCCCCAGCTGAAAGGACAACCCAAAAAAATGACACTTCAAAATATATTTCTTACAAAATGAGTGAAAACACTAGGAAACGAGGATGCTTTCACCAAAAGGATAAGCATGAGTCAGGATCAGAAAGGCAAGTCACTGACAAGAATGCTTTCAGAATACAAAGCACAATGCACAAATACTTAAAGCATGGCCTTCTACTGTGGTCCTTCATGTCCCCCACAAAATTCTTTCATAGCCAGGTAAAGCCGAAGTCTTATGTTGACCTAGAGAGTGAGAGAGAGGGAGGAAGGAGTTTCCTGCTCAGAGATCCGTCCACACAGAGCTCTACCAAAGCTGCCACGTTTTTCTAAAGAAGGGAGTAAATGTCAACCACCAGGAGTGGTAACGCAGACATCACTCTGCCAACATGAGGCTGCCAGAAGTGACAGTATCTTAAAGACATGAGTGTGTGGTTAATTACTGTGTGTATTACAAACCATCTGGAGACAGAGAATTCACAGCCCAAGGGCTGGAGAGATGGTTCCATAGGTTGCACGGGCCTATCAGGAACATTCTTCGAATGTTATTCTAAAGCATTGCAGTTGCTAACTTCTCCTGTTCTCCTTATCCATTATGAATTAGAACAATGATTAAAAATTTAGTGGGAGAGGTTTCAACTGTCAGATCTTCAGTCATTTTTACCAGTTTCTGTCTATTTCCTGCCTCAGTGCTTTGCCTAGCATCTGCAAAAATGTTCCTTCCTTAACTCACGGAGGTGGGTTAAGGCCATTAGCTGTCACGGATTGTCAACAGCTTTCTGTTGTTTGCTGTCAAGGATAGTGTTGGGTTCTGAAGATTAGGAATAATTTATATGGTGTTGTGACCTTACCAAAAGATGAGATTACCTTGAGGGGGCTAAGCTTGGGAGAAAGTATTTTAGCCACCAATATTTCATGGTCTCAAGAGCCTGAAAAAGGTCTAAGGAGGTCTAAAGGCTGCCTCAGACCATGAATGCTACCCTGGTGTATTCTTGGCAATATAGAGGCCTACCCTACAGAGCAAACATTTGCCACCTGCACAGCAGAACCCAGTTCATACCAACACACACAGAATCCAGTGCAACATGCAAACCACAAAGTCCCGTGGTCCAGTCATGAGTACCAGGCTGGCAAAGTAGGATCATTTGACTTGTAATCAGGATCATGTGCAATCCACAAGAACAGAAACATACATTATTAGAAGTTAGATTGGATGTTCTAGAAGATAGGAGAAATATAGAGGCAACCTGTCACAGAATTGCAAACACAGCTGAAATATACAAGTTTTCACATAAAAGCACCTGCAGTGGATGCTGGAGAGATAGCACAGTGGGTAAGGCACATACCTTGCATGTGGCTAACCTGAGTTAGATCCCTGGCATCCCATATGTACCCCCACTCAAGTCATGCCAGAAGTGATCCCTGAGTACAGAGCCAGAAATAAGCTCTGAGCACCATGGGGTATGGTCCAAATTTTTTTTTAAAAAAAGTAAAGAAAAATAACCAGGATGAAATGAACAGAGACTCATTATCCCTTTCACTCTCTTTAATTCAGAGCAAAAGGAATATGAAAACTAGATTATAAAATAAATTATATTTTCCATAGTCTTCTAACCATCATTAAACACACACACATGAGCCACCTGTGCAACTTCTACTAGTCCATCCTCTGTTTCAACTATCAACTTTCTTCCTCCACAAAACCCCTTGTTGAAGATTTATGAGGGAGTTAAAATGACCACCCTTAATCGTTTAATAAGACCTATAAGAAAGGACTTCATGATAAAGCTACAAAATTCCATTGGTAGAGATTCTCCTTTTTTTTTTTATTTTTTGGGTCACACCCAGCAATGCTCAGGGATTACTCCTGGCTCTTTGCTCAGGAATTACTCCTGGTGGAGCTTGGGGAACCATATGGGGCGCTGGGGATCAAACCCGGTAAGCCGTGTACAAGGCAAACACCCTACCTGCTGTGCTATCACTCCAGCCCCTTCTTTTCTGTTTTGTTTGTTTGTTTGTTTGTTTGTTTGTTTAAAATTCTCCTTAATGACACAGTTGAATTTGTCTTAACAGACTTAAGTTTTTTTCTGACGGTTAATTCTTCTGTTTGTGAACTCATAGTCCATCTATTTGTATATAACAACTCAGGCAGAAGCGATAGAACAGTGGGTAAGGCACTTGACTGACACGTGGCTCACCTGGTATCCCTAGTTTCCTAGATGATCCCCTGAGCAGTGCCAGGAGATCTCTTTATTTGCACCCTGGGTGCAGAGCTGTGAGTATGAGTAAGCCCTGCTGGGTGTGGGCCCAAAAAGCAAAAACAAAACCTCTTACTGAAATCCCTCACAATCTAAAAAAGTGCAAGTAACTGGATAATTTTCTAATTTTATCTCATCCTTTTTTGGAATTGAGGGCCATAATTGATACTAGTTTTTGGCATAACAAATTACTAGTGCTCACTCCGAGCAAATCGATGAACAAACAACGTGAAGACAGTGATACAGTAATCTCATCCTTTTTAGGAAGAAAAACCACAATGATACAACATATTCTTTAAAAAGATTAGAATTTGAATATAAATGAATAATCTATTTCCAATAGTATGCAATAATAAGTGACGCCCTAATCCATGGGCACCATAAATAATAACAACAATGAACCAAATATGCACAATGGTAACTCCTCCCTAACCACACATTCTCCTTATGCAAAGATGGTAGGTGTGTAGACATATCCGCCTCCAGGCTTTCACAGAAACTCCTTTCTACTGGGTGCATAAGTACAAGCCACTGCTGTGGGGGATAATTAGAAAAAGACAGCTTTTTCTGGCAAGGAAATAGGAACTGTGTGTGGGTTGGGGAAGGATTCCCTCCAATAAAACAATTTCCCTTCCTAATTAGTGTGTGGGTAAAACTGAGAACATACTGTGTGTGTGTATGTTTCTCTACTACAGACGAGAACATGAACTTCACTCACTCCGTGGACTCCTCTTAGGATCTCTGCAGTTTGGTGAGCTGATGATGCCCCAAGGAGCTCTAGGACCCAGTCTAGGTGAGTGACATGGAGGAGTCACTGTGTCTCGTGACAAGGGTGCCATCTTGGAGTCCTCCCTCCTACTCTCACATTTAAATGTTTCCAACCTCTGAACCCCCAAGTACCAGTTCTTGGCAATATGGATATTTCCCCTGGACAGAGAAGTTTTCATATGGTCCTGGCTTGGTTTTGCCCTTTCCAGGAGTACTCTCCAGGATGCCTTTAAAGGTCAGTTCCTCTCACATTTCAGATGCTGCAGCTTCGCCCTCTGAATATATGGACTGAGTCTCACATCTATCTCAGTTATCTTAAGAAAAAGTTCAAGAGGACTGGAAAAAAAAGCAAGCTACTGTTTCTATTTCAATCTCTGCTACCTCTAGGACTGAACCCTGAAGACACAACCAGAAGTAGCCCCTGAGCACAGCCAGATATGACCCTGATGTTACAACTCTTCTATGTCAAAGAGATAGCTCAAAGGACTAGAGCACATGCCTTACATGCAGAGACCCTGAGTACAGTTCCTGAACTGCATGGTCCCCCAACCACCGCTTGGGTGGCCTGGTGGCCCCAGCATGTAATTGCCAGGTCAACTCACACAGTAAAGTCAAGTATAACCAGGAATAACCTCCCGCCTACAGAACCCTAAACACCATCTGAAAGCCCCCGCCCCCCCAAACATCTGCATGCACATGCAGTATAACCAGGAATAACCCCCGCCTACAGAACCCTAAACACCATCTGAAAGTCCCCCCACCCCAAACATCTGCATGCACATGCAGTATAACCAGGAATAACCCCCGCCTACAGAACCCTAAGCACCATCTGAAAGTCCCGCCACCCCAAACATCTGC